>JALPQI010003800.1:0-70980 GCA_025490895.1 Thaumatotibia leucotreta | reverse complement strand
GTTGAATGACGGTGTGTCATCCATCAAGGTGGTTCAGTCAAGTGCAAAAATAAGTATCGAAAGAATCCGCTCATAAATTAATTATGTTACGACGTTCTTATTACACAGAATTAGAGTCCACTGGGACATATTTTGGAACATTTTTGTATACACTTACACCTTATTTTGTCTTTGACTGCTCAACCACAACATATTATTATGTGCGAGCTATCGGGTACCTTACGTAGTGCATGCCTTAGTTGCTAAGAGAAAGTCTAGTAGGCTTATCAAAAAGTTTGAAAACCGTAATTCAACCGTTTGTCTCTCTCTATCACTCCAACGAAGGCGTCATTAGAGTGAAAGAGAATTTCTGTTTTTACGGTTTATTATGTTAGCAGTAGCACGCCACAGGACCTAAATTTAGAGACCTGACCAAAATTAGCAGTGCTTTTCTCATAACAAACCGAAAAGTTGGAATAAAAAATCACATGTCTGAGAGACCGTCTTAAAATCAGAAAATACTTCTGTAAATATTGATACTGCATGCATATTACACCACGATAGCTTGTTTCCTGTTGTCCAATAGGCGGGACATGAAAGAAACACATTGGTTTTATTGCATCCCACAAAGAATTGAGTAATTATCTTAACAATGATGTTTGCTATTTGGATGTTGTTTGGGTTGGAGTGGGTAAATATCAAATACACTATTATAGAGTATTTATATTTGCTTCTAGTGAGCCGTGTGGGCGATCTGTCGGTGCTACAAAGCCGAACGGGTATTTTCACGGCCGGCTGCACGGAGCATGCATCGATGCTTCGCGAGACCGCAGAAAATTGCACCTCTGTATGTTTGTAAAGACTGCACTTACAACACTACAATACACTTATCTATGTAGTATGTATTTTCTTTTTTTCTTAATATAAAGCTCAATCGCAACAAAATTGTACATAGTTAAGGCTTTAATCAAAACAATAATCATGGTCGTGTCAATTGTGTTACGAAAGTTAGTCATACAAACTGTGTGGTATACTCTGTCCAAAAACCGTCTGCAGTAGTAAATTGTGGCAAATTTTAAAGATTTTTCTCAAGCATGCAATGAAATGTTGTCATTATTTTCGTCATAATAGGCTTTAAAGTATGACGTTGCAGGCCGATGACCTCGAGATAATAGTAAAGGATTTTCATACAAATTTAACGGCCTAGTCCGGTAAGTAATTTTTTTTTAAAACATGTCGTCGGTTTTCATGAACAGACAAAACAGCTAAATTCTGTTTTTTTGATTGTCGTATTTTTTATTTCATTGCATATGTTTGAGAAAAGCACTATACATGCCTCGCCGTGAAATGGGCTTACCCCCATATGATATGCCCATCTTTCCCGGCGTCTGCAGTAATGTACTATTATTGTTTTAGTTACGGTTATTCGAGGTTATTCACGAAGATGACTGAGCTACATTAAGGGCATCTTTCACCACCCCAGAATAAAATATATCTGTGAGATAAATGTTAGCGGCCCTTTTGTATTGTATTCTAGTTACGTATTTCCCGCAACTTGACATCAAACGTGCCTATTATGCGTGGTCCCAACATTGGCCCAATACTTGTTGGGAACTTCACAATTTGCCTGGAATTTCTTCGCAGATGTATGTGGTTTGATTTTTTCTTTTATACTCCTGGAGAAAAGGATAGTGATAATATGCCATAAAGATGGTCTACGATGCATTGTTGAGAAGCAAGCTCGAAACCTCCTCAATAATTTGGAGCTATTACGAATCCTCGTACTTACGTCTTACTCCTCGAAAAGATACAAAAGGCTTACCTACTTGAGATTTCTCTACAAAAAAAGATTTGCCTACTATCCTTTCCTGTATCCAACCAAATTCCTTTTTGGATCCCTCGATTACAACGCTCTCGAGGTAAGGCGTAACAACATCTTGCTTAATAGAGCCTGTCGCATTTTGCGCGGTAACTCCGACTGCCTAGAACTTGTGGCTCAAGTCTTGAGACGATATGTCCCTGATACCCCTAGACCTGTTTACAGCCACGACTGCATCCATTGTTAGCCGTCCAACACATCTCGTATAAGAACTCGCCACTCCCTCGTGCACTCTCATTGCTCAACGCACTCCTGACATCAGTAGGTAGGTACCCGAGTGTGATTTATTTGCTTGGAGATGGACGAATGTGTGTACGGAGTGTTTGAGGCTCTGCTAGAGGATGGATTATAGGCTATCTAGTATTTGCGTAGTAGTATGCGTTTGATATGTCGATTATACAGGGTGTTTGGTTAGCGGTGTCGGAGCTTTTAAGGGCTTAAACTACATTCAATTTTAGCGATAAATTACCGTACAATTTTTTTTTTGTGCCAACGATAATTAAATGGCGGCCATTTTAAAATTTCAAACAGACGAATACGGGCGCATGTGATATTTCTGGAATTATACATTTGTTATCGGTCCTATCCCTGCAAAAAAAAATCTCGTTAGAGAGTGCTAATCATTTGACTCAACTATTTGAACAACAAGGCTAAAAAAATTTTTTTTAATTAAATATAGTAAAAATTTCACCTTAATTTTTCAATTAATTTAATTTTCCATGAAAACTAGGTCGTTAAGATAGGTTTTTGGTGTTGTTATTTATTAGTACAGTATGTTAGCTAAAAAATAACACCATAATTACAGTTATACCTTAAGTACTTTAGGATTTACAAGTGCTCAAACACACACCAAAACAGCTGCATTTAGCGTTCCCGATGCAAAATCCATAAACAAATGAATGTCAGCAGTGTACTGACTAGTGAAGTGGCCGCCTTCCATCCATCCAGTGCATGTTTGAACACTTCTAATTCCTAAAGTACTTAAGGTATAACTGTAATTATGGTGTTGTGTTTTAGCTAACATCCTGTACTAACAAATAACAACACCAAAAACCTATGTTAACGACCTAGTTTTCATGCAAAATTAAATTATTTGAAAAATTAAGGAGAATTTTTTACTATTTTTAATTAAAAAATTTTTTTTTTGCGTTGTTGTTCAAATAGTTGAGTCAAATGATTAGCTTAATTAGTTTGCTTATCTAATGAGCTCGTTAACGAGATTTTTTTTGCAAGGATAGGACCGATAACAAACGTATAATTCCAGAAATATCACGTGCGCCCGTATTCGTCTGTTTGAAATTTTAAAATGGCCGCCATTTAACTATCGTTGGCACAAAAAAAAAATTTTTTGGTAATTTATCGATGAAATTGATTGTAGTTTAAGCCCTTAAAAGCTCCGACATCGCTAACCAAACACCCTGTATATGTTTTTCTTAAGTTGTTATCTTTGTTTTCGTTTATCGGCGTATTGGGACTGTAAACCGCGCAAATATATGCCTATAAATAAATGAAATTAAGTGATTTTATCTGATTAGCAATGTACAAGTTGCAGAACATTTTCCAAATTGCGGGAATATACTCGGAAATTTCTGAGAATTTTCATGAGAATTTAAGAGTAAGTTCTCATTGAGAATTTTTCCATGAGAATTTATAAAAATGTGTTATAAATAATTATTTTAAATCGTAAATAAGTAACCAAGGCAGTAAATATAACTCATAAGGCATGTTTCTAGTACGATCTTGGCTTGATTAGATTTGTTAAATTGAGATTCCCGAGAACATTCTCTATGCAAGTTTCTGAAACTTCTCGGTACAATGCTATATCTGATGGATATATTAAACGGGGGATCGTGAAACAGGAAGAAAATAGAAGCGGTGTACTTACAGAGTGCAGCTATGCTATTCTCTTATTCACACATTCGACGCTGCGTTCGTCAACGAGCTCGACGTCGAGACAGCCTTGTCTAAAATCCTAGCTGTTTTATTTGACATTAGGAATCGAGGCTGTGAGCGAGGTTGTGGGCGAGTTCGTCGCTGTTTTTCGTTAGAGAATACGAAGTTCGTACATTAAACGTCAAACTCTCGACGCAGTGTAGTCCCAGCTCACGTCGCATTCGTCGTCGAGCACTAGTGTCGTTTAAAGTACATTAGTGAATACCATTTTTAGGCTCGACGCTGCCGCAGCGCTGACAGCGCTGACAGCAAGGCGGTTTCCTTAGCGAATAACACTGCAGGCAAAGTCAAGTAGTGAGACTAGTGAGTCGCGAAGGCGCGAGCGGCGGTGCGCGGCACGGTGCACGGTGTCGCGCTCGCGTGCACTCGAAAAGCACACGTGCAACCCTCAAAGGATTTTTTACAATAAAACATATGCCGCTTTTTGCTTAACCCACTTTAGCTCGATTATAACCTTCTTACCTACATTTGCTTCGCTCTTTTGTGCAACTGAAGCCGGCGGAACGTTACATGTGTTTGATACATCATCGAAGGCTTTCGGACTAAATAAGAATGCTTTTGAATGATCAGTTCATATCGTGTATGGGTTTATGTATGGCCTAGCGCATTAGTAGCCTTTGGGTAAATACTTCTATTTATGTTTGTCAGCCTCCGTAGCCTAGTTGGTAGTGACCCTGCCATGCTGGATGTTCCGGGTTCGAATCCCGGTGAGGGCATTATTAATGAACAAATACAGGGTGAACGATATGAAGTGTCTGGTGTCAAAACAATAGCGGCTTATTATCGGAAATACGTTTTGGATACCGCATTGAAGTCTTAGGCACGCAAACATTTGGGTCGTAGACCGCAAACATAAGAACGAGACTAAGCTTCGGCTTATAAAGTTCGTAAGAACCAAAAATGGCTGAAAACCAAATCTCACATGTCATTTCTCCGAAGCAATGTGTTTCGGACTTTTTATCTGGACTATTTTGAAGAGAAAGATGAGAGCAATTAAACATGCTAGTATAACTGTAATGAAGAAAGTGATCGTATAATTCACTGGCATATACCACTCTACAACTGGATCACAAACGTGCTGCGAGCAAATATTTTTTTACCATTAGAAGACCATCGTCAAGGCAAAAGGTAGTCATATTGACTAAAAGTAAATTTAATCACAAAATGTAATATTTTTTATATTTATAGGTTTGCGCGGGCTCCGCAACTCGATGTCAAAAATTTTGCGCCTATTTTACTTATAGTAATAAATTGTAGCAACTAAAAATCGCAGTCCTCTGAAATTGGTAACACGTCATATCGTTCACCCTGTATTTGATTCTTGGTCGTAGATGTCTATGGAATTAAGTATCTAATATGTCTATTCTATTATATAATGTCGGCGATATATTATATCGTCGCTTAGTACACCCACAACACAAGCTTAAATAAGATTTTTGACTAGGTCAATTTGTGCAAGAAGTTCCAAGTAATTTATTTGATTATTTGATTGTATATATTTATTTTACGTATCTATCAAAAACTGTACGTATAGTTAGAGTCAATTACTTTGTAGCATCCAAAGCATCCAAATAGTTCGGTAGACGCTTATGTTTAGTAGGGTATTACGAACTATTTGGCCACTGTGACTGGTACAAAGTGTTTGACGCTGATTGTACCTATATGTTACCGTGTTAAGATTAAGACGGTTTAATGAAACTCCATTGTCACAAAATAGTGCAAAATAATTTTACTTTTCATCTCACCTACTTTGTTGTTGTGTATATAAATAAATAAAAAAATGAGCAGAAAAATACTACGACATCGGATGCGATACGACACCTTACACGCTTATTAGAAGCTAGTACTAAACGGTACAAATAATCATTAAAATAGAATTAAAAACTAAAATAAGCAACTAGGTACCTACTTAGAGGCAGCAGATAGGACATTCTTAAAGGCCGAGACTCTTAAACAATTAAATAAATGAACATTGACATTCATTTTGCGAGCAAATAATAATGTATAATAGTAAGTTCCGAAATCGCGACACATCTGGTTGACGCAACTGAAGACCGAAAAGCTGGCGACTTCCTCGCACAACGCATCAGTATTGCGATACAGCGATGAAACGCCGCAAGCTTCCTCGGTACAATGCCACAAGGACCAGATATAGGTTAGGTTAGTTAGATTTAATATTTATAAATAAATTGTACAGTTTTGAAAATAAAGACAGATTATATAAAAAAAAATCCAAGTTCTGCCTGATTTGATGATTTCAATGAAAATGGTAAGCATCTCAAACAACTCAGCGGAATTGACCGGAATCATGGTTGATTTCGAGTAGACAAAATGGCATCGCAGGAGTGCCAAAAAACTCAAGATGGGTGTTAAGTATGTTGGTATTTGGCGGTTTTTGTTATGATTGGAAACTCGAGACGCGGCGGCTCGCATATGGACGGAGGACACAGGAAGACGCGGACACTTTTTGTCTTACATTTTGTGCAATAATACTAGGGCTGCCTCTGACTAAGAATAAGTATTAACTTCTATTAAATATTATGAATTCAAATAATATTGAAGCTCCGAGGTTGATAACTATAAAATAGAATATAGCTAATCTATGTTGATACAGTACAGCCAGGCAAAAAAGAGTAGAAATTAAAAAGTGGCAACATTGTAGTGTCTTCCCGTTTTCTCACGCCTATTGATTTGAAAGGGATGACACTCTACGATGTTGCTACATTTTAATTTCTACTCTTTTTTTGTCAAGGTGTACCCGGCGATAAAGTTTATAAAGGCTTTATAGAGCATTATCCCTCTCTAACATATGTGACGTTTATGCAATATTATTTGTCTCTTTCCAAAGACCGATGTGCAAACTTTATTTGTTACCTCAATTGTTAAATACAATATTTTTCATAGCACTTCTTTATAAGTTCTCATGGAAACACTCTCAATGAGAACTTACTGATAATTTCTCATGAAGATTCTCGGAAATTTTCGAGTATATTCCTGCAATTTTGAGAATGTTATGCAACTTGTACAATATATTATAATAATATAATAATAATAATGTTTTATTGTCAAAAAGGCATTATATAGATATTTGAAGTCCCTGACTTCTGAGCTAGGTTAAAATACCTGTATTACAGAAGTCAGTGTCTTCTCTCAGAGTTATACAATGCTAGTTATCTCTAGCGAGTCTAGTGACGCACGTGAAGTGTGAACCCTGAGCTAGGTTTGCTCAAGATCCCACGGTGGAAACCGGAGCCGGTTCCGTCCGGCTTTTAGCGTCCCATCGGTCACCCCCCACCCGCAAATATGCCCGGCTTACCATATCGTGTTGTGTCCATTCAGGGCCTGTGTATCACGTACGTATTATATGTATACTTGATCCATCGATTTTGTTGGTCATGTACGTGTTAAGGTGCATTCAGACCAAGCGAACATTCGCTATTCTAACCTCCCACTCTACGAAATTCGATCGTTACACAAAACGTGATTGGTTGATTTCGTAGAGCGGGGGATAGAACAGCGAATGCTCTTTTGGTCTAAATGCACCTTTACACGAGCCACTGAAAACCTTGAACTTGGTGTTTTGGTAGGTTATACTAAACAACTTTCACTATGGAGCTAAAAAAAACAAATGTCTCTGTCATACAAAATGTCGTGATCGATCAGTCAAAATTTAAGAAAAATACATTTTTTTTAGATTTAATAATTGGCGCCATAGTAAAACTTGTTCAGTATAGCCTACTAAATCGCCCCGTTCAAGGTTTTCAGTGGATCGTGTAACATCCTGTAGTGTGATAGAGTTTAAAAGTTTCAACTTTTGAATCTGTTTACTTCTTACCGAACGTATAGTCAATCTTCTTCTTCTTCTTCTGTTCTTTTAAATTTCTTATTGCATGTCTTGAATCACCTACTTACTGTTTTCTCTTTTTACTGGTTGCATCGTTTCATTAACTAAAGGTTGTATGCAAGAGATCGCGCTTAAGCTCTTGTTGTATTACCTCTACCTTTAAGATTGTGAATTAAGAATTTTATTTCTATGAGGTAGTTGCAATAAAGGGTATTGTTACCTAACGTTTCGAAAATATGGCGAGAAAATCTCCGGTGACATTATGATCTTCATAATATAATTATGTAATGCTAAAGTGGACCGTGCGGTGTATTGATTACTGCTTAGTCATACCGAGGCGGGGTTTAAGTATTATTTGGCGATTAATTGAAACCTGATCGAAGGAAATTAATTACATTTCCATTTACACTGACACCGTTACGCACCTTACTCGTACGTGTATTATACAACATTTTATTTACTAAGCTACATTTTACGTATGCGGAATGAAATCTGGACAAAGTTAAATGCTATATTAAATAAATAACAACATTTTTATTTTTTTAAACACTCACGTCTCTAAATATCGATTTTAACAAAGATTCATGCACGATAAAAACTACTTGAATCCGAAGTGTATAACTTCAGTTTTATGGTACTTTATCCATTGATGTTAGCATTTTTCTTACCTCTAATTTTATCTTCTGTACGAAAACTTTTTAAGCAGACATTCTTTGCTCATCATATTTCATATTCTAGTCCATTTTATTGGTACTCCAAAAATAATATTAAATGTATACACAAATCAATTTAGCATTGAGGAACAATATATTTTTTTTTACTTTTTACAATATTGTTTTATTTTTTTTTACTTGTTCAAAATCTGTCCAAATTTCATTCCGCATACGTGCATATACAGGTTGATTGGTAGTCCGATGCAAAGCTTTAAGGTGAAGTAAGTATAGACCATTTAGAACCATTTAAGCCATTGTGTCTTTGACGAAGTCTGACTATTTTTTTAAATAATTTTTTTGGTGTTTTTGGCCAAAATACCCAAAATTTAAAATGAACTGCTAATTTTTGACCAAGTTAAGCGATAAACGTACATGACCTGACCGAAGATATCTACGTAAATGATATCTCAAATGAAAAAACGATAATTAGGCATGTTTTCTAAAATGTTTGAACAAAAAAATCACACTTCGTTTTTTTTAAATGAAGTTAAAAATGGTATTTTAAAATTTTCCATTTTGGATCAAAAACTTTAAAATTGTGTAAAAAAAACTTATATAAAAAAGAAGCTTTTATTATGTTTTTTTTAATTGTTCACACGTTACTTTAATTAAATTAAATAAAAAATAGTACGTTTATCGCTTAATTTGGTCAAAAATTAGCAGTTCATTTTAAATTTTGGGTATTTTGGCCAAAAACACCAAAAAATAAATAAAAACAAAATAGTCAGACTTCGTCAAAGACAACAACGGCTTAAATGGTTCTAAATGGTCTATACTTACTTCACCTTAAAGCTTTGCATCGGACTACCAATCACCCTGTATATGCAATTGCGTATAAAGTTATCGCCAAACTTTTAGTTACTTATTAACATTTGAAGGTAATAGTTTCGTGTCTACAAGAAGTAGGTATAAAAATGCATGTAGCTCCGTTGTTTACTACTAAAGGCGATCTCTTGAAATCAAATCATCCATGTTTATTTACTTTTAATTACTGCCAGTAGTTGATAATTAGGATCACCCATCTACGAAACTCATGTTATAATAAAGAAATATTTGTAAATCAGCTAGACTTTGGCACCTGATTATTTTCGCCAAATTTCCCGAAATCGGTCGGCAAATCATGACGTCTGAGTTAGACGGCTTCTCACAATCAAAAGAAATTAGCGGTGAAGTAGCTGTAGGTGCTAGATAAAAGAAGAATCGGCGCTAGTGACTCCGGTCATTAATATTAATTAGGGCCGGTGCGCTCCATGCGCCTCTTGCTTCTGACTCGCTGCGAAATTAATTACTCGCAATCTTTATGTTCCAATTATAAAGGCCTTCGCAACAAATTAAATCTGTCCGGAGCAGCCCTCTTTTAAGAGAGGTTTCACTCTCTTTGTGGACTTGATAAATGTTCCCTGAAATTTCCCCGAATTCAGCATAATGTAGATTTCTAACTTAATACGTTAAATTATCTGGGAATATTAAAAAGTCCATCGTGTAGAAATTACGCGACGCCGAGCATTAATAAAGCCATAATTACGACCGCTTTCAATTGAAATGTAATTGTACGTTATTCGCGATTCTGTAGAAAAGCGAAATCGATTCCGAAACCAGCTTTTGCATAGAGCACGGCACTTCCGCGTTCGGGGAGCAAAAACTAAATCTTGGCGTAAAAACTTGAAGTTTCCCTTTCATCGGGAGGCAAAATATTTTAACGGCGGTAACCGGATATCTCGGGTGCTCTTGGAAACAAAGCGAAACCCACCAACGTGTTATTACGCGAAACCAACATTTAATAAGCTTGTTTTTTATTTTGCATTGGTTCTGGTTATCCATTAATTCGTTGCGCAAAAAAGGCACGTTATATTTGAATAGTTCGCGACGGTCATTGTTGTGGGAAGATGCGGAAATGGGATATTTTCTTTCGCGAAATATAATATTCCAACCATTATGTGGGGCCGGTGCAAAAAGTTACGATAGAGTAATACTTACTTGAACAATTCTCGTTACATGCATTTATAAATAATATTCACAGGCACAAAGGATCCTTTCCCTCTACTTGTGGTTTCATTTTCAAGTGTGCTTAGTAGAAGGTAGGAGGTAGTTACATTAGAGCAGGGTTAAGTTAGTAAAAGCTCAATTTATACGCACAAAATCTACAGGTTAATCGTAAAACAAAAGAACGTCTCTCGAATGTTATTGATTGCGTCACTCGTTATCGAAAAACTTTGATGAGACGCCTGGCCTGCTGTTGGTAGCACCGAAGTTTGTAAATTTCGGGGATTTGTCTCTGTTACTCCAACTAAGGCGACATTAGAGTAACGGAGAAAAATCCCCCAAATTTTCGGATTTAGTATCGCGGTAGGGCCGCTGGCGTACTATCCGCAACGAAACAGTAAGGTAGCTACGAGTAGAAAAGCTATCGTATGCTCATCGCTCATCGATGACCCGTTATATGGTACTTTCGATCTTATACAGTGTGTGGTCTTTAACACGGGAGAAAAATGAAATGAGTGACTCCTTAGACTATCAGCAATAATCCTGTAAAGGTCCCGGTGTTTCAAAGTGGTTAAGTTCGGAGATATTGTCATTCAAAGCTATAGACCTTTAGTACTGGATTTTGGCATCACGATGTCGTAGCTTGTCAGTCGCAAGACATCTTGATAGTATACCAGGTAGGAAGTCATAACAATAATTTTGTTTGCATTTTTACACTAATTTGATACGGTTTAAAAAGAAAATTGTACATTTTTCAATGATTCAAAAATGATAAGTTATTGATAACTTTTAATTCAAGTAAATGAACCCATAATAATGAAAAATACATGAACAAAAAATTACAAAAAAATTTTTTTTTTTAATTACAATATGTGGAAATGATTGTTGATCAGCTTATTAATGCACCGTTTAAATTTTCACCCCGGTTGTAGGCCACACACTGTATACGTCGGGCATTGGTACCTTTACCATAAATCAACAATATATTCCTAATGTAATATGGTGTGGCCCTGCCCAACCAGCTTGTCAGTAGAAAAAGGTGGCAAATTAAATTAGGGGCAAAGAGTTGGCTTCCTATTATAGAAAATTTAATTTGCCGCCTATAATATTAATGTTGATTTAAAATTTAGAAACACCCTTTTAGTTCGTTTTATAGAATAGGGATTCTGTCTGAGAAAAGTCTATATCCCACCCTTTCTAAATGTGCTACGTATTCTCCCCGGGATACTGCGGTATTGACGTGAGATGCTGGTGGTGACACTTTCTGGACGTTCGCCCGGGACGGCGACACAGTAGCGCAATGAAAAGAGCAATCAGATTTGTTAGATTCGCGGCATCCGATTTTTTCATATTTTACAGTCAATGCTAACGTTCAATTGTTATTTTTTTATTTATCACCCGAATGTCCTTTTTGCATTGATATAATTCTGAATGACGTACGCCCACACAATGGCAAATCGGTATTAAATGCCCTTTTTTGGTGTTTTCTATCTGATTTAAAACCTTTAGTTTGGACAGGATACGCTGTCATTAAATATTTGACAGGTCCTAGAGCCAGAGAGCCGAGACATGACAAGTCATATAATAGAGTGCAGCGTGAAATCCAGATTCAAAGCCTTATGGGTTGTAATTGTGCACAACAATTTATTTTTTCGTATTTTGTGACTCAAAAAATGTTCATAGGATCACTGTTGTGTCCATTTATCCCTCTACCTCAAATTCTAATGCCTACTACTTATTTACTCTTAGGTAAGTACCTATTTATACTTCTACTTAGGTAACAGTTGAATAGCACACTATCTGACTTGTTTGGAATTAGGAATTACTTAACTACCAATAAAGGTTTGCAAAATATCCCTTACTGGTCTAAGTTCGCCTTGTAAGTGTCCAAATCGTTACACTTACGTGTATTTTTTGTAAGAATGGCTTATTTGGTGCCATACAATAAATACAAGTATAAACATTAAGGATCAACTCAGCATGTGTTGTGTCAGATGCCACGACGCTGGTTTTCAGGGTAACCGATTTTTTACCTATGTTTTGTACACAATGTACAATAAAGTATTTACTTACATACAGTCAATGGCCGCATGGTGACGGCTGTAAAGTAAGAGTCGACTAAGGAAATGAAGTGTAACTGACCATTCATTTATTATGATGCATTTACTATTTAAGACTGATGATGGACAGCAGCATAATCATTATGGACGACACTTTACAGCAATCGCAAATCCGCTGGCCCAGTGTTACATGTAATTTACACCTCAACATACATGCTAATTAAAATATGCTTACGGGACAAATTCTAGAAACGGAATTTTATTATTTAGTCTGACTACTCATAAGTACACTGCACATAAGTAGTCAGACTAAATAATAAAATTCCGTTTTCTAGAATTTGTTGTTCTAACAGACAGACATAATTTGTAACTAATGTTTCTATGCAATTTGAAGAAAATAATACTCTTCCCAGGATTTTTAACAAAGCTCACATATCAGATGAGATCAGCAGGTAGTACGAGCCCCCGTAAAATATTGCAAAACCATTAAAAAACCATCCGAGTTCCAAATCAATTTCCTGTCAACAACTGACCATGCACAAGTAGCCATCATTCTTTGTGCGCAAGATTAATGAATCTGAATTAGATACGTTTGAATTTAATTGAAATTGGACTTCGGAAATACAGAGTGCGGGTTCAATGGCGCAATTTGAAAAAACCCGCAAAGTGTCCCAGATGTGCTGGCCGCCGCCCGCTGCTTTGTAATCGGATCAATATTTTTTACTTCCGAAATAATTCGCAATTCGAAAGGTTTTTTGCAAGTTTTTTTCCTGTACAATAGATACTAGAACCATGGCCGCTGCCTGAAGTATTAGGTTCCTACTTAGGTAGGTAGTACCCATCCCATGTGTGCTGTACGATGGACATTTTGTATAGGTACGCTGTTTGACTGTCATACGGTCGATGTCGCCTCGTTATTGCAGTTTTTTTTATTTAATTAAGTTTATTTGGACATGATTTCGGAATGAGGATAATAAACCCAACTGTTGATGCCGGCTAGATCGGTAAGATATATTTTTACTAGTCTTACCTACCAGCCGATGTTGGAAAAAGTACATGTAAGTATTTAGGTACCATTTGGAAAGTTCTAATCAGTTGAATCGATTGATCGCTCAATCCGTTTACTTTAATTATCGATGAGGTACTCATGTTAAATATGTGTATTTTCTTAGTAATCACCATTTTTTTTTATACACCATCGCGAAAAATCCAGCCTGTCAACAAGGCAAAGCCTGCAGGTCTGTCATGAAGGTTAGAATATTACTAGAGTTATTGGTACTCTGACAGTAGAAGCTATGTATATAATCTACTTGTATGTATTATTTTATGGTATGTAGGTAGGTACAACTATATAGGACGCGACAGACTCATACAATTATATTAACCAAAGAGAAAGGGCCTGTCTCCGTGATCTAATGAACACTGATGTAATAACAAGCTTTACTCTTGATTTGGCTAGGGAAAATTAATTCGGGGGCAAATTATTAGGTAACATGAATAAATACATAGGTACCTATTGTGAAGTAATGGCGCACATTCGCTGCTCGACATTTCGTGAACATCTTCACCCGGGCCGTCCGATATAGAATGTATTTGATAACAGTCTATTTTGTGCGAGAATTTCGACTTCAAAGAGGGTTTTAGTTGGCGTAAGAGGTTACGCAAGGGCTGCTTCGCAGTTTGCGTCAAAGGTGTTGTCAAAGGCAGAAAGCGAGATACAAAGGTCGAGATCGCTCCGCCCGCGCCCGCAATATGCTTTGGAAAGGATTTTGATGCCCAAAACAAGAGTCAGTGACACATTTACGCTTTTTACCTAAGCATTTTTAGCTTAGCTTTAACTTTATTTTCTCATTTTCGAGATAATAAATTTGTTGATAATTCGGCGACTATTAGCAATTGTGTAAAGCCTACTTAGTATTTTTTTACGACTTTTACCGAGCAGTTCCGTTAGGTATCTATCTCCCCGTTATCTATTTAGATATCTCACAAAAATATCGAAAGCGAAGTTTACGTTGCTTCGTGTAGATCGGACTAGCAATGATGACATAAAAATAAAAAAATTTACCTAAATATTAAAGCCTGCTAAATCATCTGCTAATGTCAGAATATAAAATGCTCGCGTAAAGTTGGTTATTACATTACTAGACTTCGGAATTTGTTTTAAAAATTGACATCCGTATAAGAAAATGAATTTCAGAAATTTTCGAATGCTGATTACAAACGTATGAGTATTTGGTTAGATCAGATTTTAATTTGTTACTTTGGTATTTACACGGACAGTTAGATGTTTACCTCTGTCGTCTAGACAAGGTTCGCTGTGACCGACTCCTTATCGCTGTGGGGCGCAAATTGCTTCCACGGCTCTCCTCTCAGGGTTGAAAATCCTTCTATTATTCTATTGCGCAATTTTATTATTGAGAAAGTAGTTGATATTCTCTTTAATTGCATCTATTGTTTGATTAACGCTTACACATACTGTATTGAAGATTTCTAGGTTGATTTGATAATTAAATATTCTTGTATACCTACATAAGTAATAATGTTGTTAACAATTCAAATGCAGAATAATTTTCATAAGATCTATCTGTCACGTTCATACCGTAGTACATTACCCATATGACCCATATCAGGTAGGTACATCTATTGATAGATTAACGGTCACTTTTAAAAATACCTTTGTAAAAATTGATTTTAACGATTTTAGAACCCTTACTTATCTCGTAAAAACTAACAAAAAGCATTCTAATATCGAAAATTGTATTTTTAATATCTATTATGTTAAGTCGCACCTGGACATCGCCCGTCGCCGAAGGTCCGCGGGTCAAAAAACATTCAATGGCAGTGTCGTCCGGGTTCCCGTTACCTACATAATCGCTCTTTAGGTCACTTTTTTATTATTTTTTACTTTTTTTGTAAAAAATAGACGTGTGCTCGCGGAATTATGCATCTCGCTGCACAACAATGGCGCGCGCCGCGGCACGAGAGCTGTTTAAAAAATCGCAAATTGATGTCAAGTCTACTATTGTGTTCGGAGACATCTTCTCGCCACACGAAATTGAAGTAATCGTTAAAAAGGCGGCAGTTTGGTCACACTTGAAAGGTAAGTAAATTGATTTTCTATTGCATGATGTGTAGGTAGGTAGGTATTGGTAGGTATAATATGTAGAGAATAGTTTTTTCAAAATTACTTTTTTTAAAGATCTAAGTAGGTACCTACACCAATTTTTTCCCTACCTCTATTTATATCTTAACATTTATACAATACTACGTCAGGCAAATAATAAGACTTACATATATACTACATAATAATCATAGGTATACCTACTATTCGAAATGATGTGACTCTATGAACGAAATTATGTGCTTGTTTACTATCTAAAAATAACAGCGGGAAATACCAAGCTAGTTTACTTTGTGCCTACGTCTCTATCCTATATGATTTCATTCATGCATGATCTGACCGAACAGATAAGCAGGAGACATCCCTTGTTTGCATCAAACAAAGGGTCCAGCGCTAAACTTATCTAACGTTTGCACAGGACAGGGCAGTTAAAAAAATGTAAATCTGATGTTATTTTTGAATTTGTGCAAGGCGTTTGACAGCGGATAAGACGCGTATAGCGCAAGTCACAAAGGGTGACAGTTTGGCGAGCTGGAGCGAGGAGTGACAAAAGCGCGACGTTTGAAAGACGCCGGGACATGAATGGGTCCGAAGGAGTGATCGAGCGGTGTCCGAGTGCAGGCCTCCCGCCCCGCCCCGCCCGCTCGCGCCCGCTATTAATCCTTCGATGTGGACAGAAAGTAGTTTCTTCGTCCGCCACCATAGCTGGGAATAATGATGTCGGTACCGAATCAATCTAGTGTTTGCAGTTTCGTCTGGCTAAACTTTCAGGAATTGGTGGATGAAATGGTTTACTAATATTTAACCAATTTATTTAATGTATAGTTTAACAAAAAACGATTCGTCAAATGATTAAATGGCAAATATGTTACTGCGACAATGTAATGTAAGTATTTACTTGGTAAATATTAATCATATGGACAACTCAGACAAGTGACGAAATGATTTTTAGTCAAACGACAGAAGACTGGGTGGAATTGATGAAACACGTATAATTTCAGTAGAGTACAGATAATAACGTACCTATTAAAAATCGCGCATAGTATATTAATTAACCGACGCTTTTTACAATGGAAACATAGGTCACTTTTTACTTAGTGGACTAAATACCTATTCATAGTCGTTGTTACCGCCTATAACAATGTAATTACTACCTATTAAAGATCAGGATGTAAAATATATATAGGTAAATAAAATAAACAGCCGAAATCCTCTATGTAATACCTAAACACAGTGTAGGTAGGTACTAAAAATTGTGGGTGCCTATCTATTACTAAGATGTCTACCAAATAGGCAATGTAAAAGACATGATTTACTTCTGCGTAACCCTACGAGTATGCGACCCTAGCTATGTAGGAGCCTAACTGGCCGTAATGTTCGCTCGGGAGAAAACATAAATCCAGTTTTACCGTTGAAATAAAAAGAGGACTTCTGTAAGTGGGATAGTGCAGGATATAATTCACATTTATGCGGAGCGGCCGCCGGTGCGTATCGGGATAGTTGGCAAGGACAATACTCTCCCGGAGAAAAAGGGAATTATTCATCACACCCGGAAGGGGAGAGCCCGTGACGCAAGCATAGAAATAGCCAACGGCAGGGCCGGACGTAACCACCCCCGCAACCCGCACGGCAACTTCGCCCTTACCACCTTCTGAGAAGACTTATAACTGCTTGTATAGGACTATAAGTAAGATCTTTTATGTGATAGCGAGGGTCCAGTTGATTGTTGCCAGTTGCAGAATCAAAAGTTTAAACGGCCGCCGAGAACAAAGGGAGCTCGGACAGCTACAGCGAGGGATAAATATTCAATGCGAATCCTTTGGAGGCGATATTTTATAGTTATTCCCGCGCGATTGTCGCCTTTGCTCTCACCTGCGCGCCCGCCCGGAACGATGTGCCAAAGAAATCTATTCGGGCAAGAATAAGAAATGTAACGATCAAATCACATCAACCATCCTCGATGTCGATCTACCATTCACTGTATCAGAAACAAATCATACGTTGGATTTATTTATTGGAATCTATTGATGAATTGTACGCTTTTAAAATTGTGTTAATTAAAATCATAATTTTTAACACAAATACAAAAAGTGTATAATTATTGCAACTGACATTTTCGAAAAATCCTTAACAAAGAAACGTCAATCTAAGCAAACGAGTTTGTAATCAATCACAAGATTGTTACAAATCGGTATTGATTCTTGATCAACCGCCCTTCCGCAATAATAATAGAGGACCAGGTTTTGTGCAAAGCTTACCAAAATTTACATTAAAATCCCATACAAACACAAAAAAACTGGCTGAAACTCGAGTCCATTGTGTGCGATTGATTCGTAACGGCCGAGCGCGGAATCATGTGAATGAAATATTCACAATTTTAGTAATTTTAGCGCCGCGCGCGCACATCTGTCGACGGCACAGGCGCAGGGTCGCTCGTCGCTCGCAAACAAACGCTTCACTTCGGAAAAACTCGTTTCCTGATAGTTGCGTAATTAAATTTGCATGGATGGCAATTTTTCCCAAATTCGGGGTAAGCATTTGTTTTTACAATACTTTAGCAAATGCAAACAATGTAAGTAATAGAGTCAATGCTAGCTCCTATTGTCGGATAGGATTGTGAGTTATCTTGACGCTATTGTCACTGTTACGGCAAAAAGTTTCGCAAGGATCTTTCTATTGTCCGAGCATGTCTTGTGTTTGGCAAAAAATGGTTGGGTTGTGCTCCAATTTGCGAAACTTGGCTGCAATTAGCTTTGTCTTAGATAACAAAACGATTACAGCTTCCCATATATTTTCGCTTCGGGGCGGAACACTTTGAAGTGCCCTTTCGGTAACTTTCGCTTTAAATATTTAGAACATGACGTTATCGTTAACAGTTTATCTTTATCTATGATATGCCCAGGAGGCTGCCGGAGTAGCGGCGGTAGTTTAAAGGTCCTCATAAGCGATGCTGCTAAATTTACCTGTTTTTTTGCGCTTGTTAAAGAAGGTTTTTGCCATTCCAAGACATTTGACATACTAGCCATGATAGCTAGATAGATATAATACTACCTTTACTACAACATATACCTACATGCATATTATTTATTGACTACAACTTCTAAAAGATGGTAGGTACCAACTGGCAGCGTCAAATAATTTGTAGCAGCCAAATAGTTCGGTACCTACAACATAATTATATTTAGTATGGTGTAGCGAACTATTTGACCGCTTTAACTCTTCTGATAATTTGACGCTGACTGTACAATATACTCGTACTAAAACTTTAAACTATTAATGATATCAATGATGATGAAAATTTGCCATTCTATAGAAATCATTGATCAAAATGTATTTTTCTTAAGTTTACACAGTTGACCCCACAGTATACGTTATTTAAAATAATTATATATATATGTAGATTGTTTTTGACTGGCATTACGTTTTTGAAGTCAACCTGTATAACGAACATAGGGTATTATAGTATAAGCACACGGTACCTGATCAAAAAAGGAGGAAATCCTCATTATTTTTTGTTTGTATGTGACTTGATAACTCCGAATAGAGAACCGAATTTCTATTTTTTTTAACCGAACGTGTATAGCCCCGAGATGGTTTCGTTGGCACCAACTCGGGGTCTGATGATAGGATCTTGGAGAAATCAGTTGAAGTTGGTTTTTTATTTGGCATTGGTATACGCATCAGAAGTAAGTATCGTATAAAACATCAACACTTTATGAGCTGTTTAAAATTTTCATGTCCTGTCGGTAGTTTTCTAAATAATTGTGACGTATGAGCGATATACCCACAATGTTGTCCATCTATTCTGACAAGAAATAAAACAAAATCATCAAGAAAGCGAAAGGGCACCAACGGGTAACAATAACGCATGGTCCATCTAAAAGGGTTCCTTTAGACAAAACGTTTGCAAATAACACTTACAATAAAAGGAAGTGAAAGTGTTAGGCCAAATTCACAAATCCCTTTCATTTGGAGCGGAGTGATGCGTCCTTGAATTCTCTTCGGGCTTAATTGTGGTTTTGTTCAAAGAGTTGGCTCCTTTGATGGGGGACGGGGCTGGAAACAAAGATCACTCGGGTGGCTTTCGCTTTTACGTCGTCGGCAAGCTCGATCTCTTATTGTGTAAGTTGATATACCTAGACATACAGCTATCCTGCCATGCGGATCTATAGACTGGTATACAGGCTGACCGGACTCTATACGTACGTAGACATATCCCTAGGCAGATAAACACATATAGTATACATACATGCAACGTTAACAGGGATCTATGTAGGTAGATGTTATTATCAGAGTTCGGACAAATGTGCGTGATTATTCGCAATAATATGGACATGACTGCAATGTTGGTTGACCGAATAATTTCTTGAATTTTGAATTTGAACATCTAAGGTGATTTATAAAGGTTTTCATAGTTACTGGTGTCAAATGCCAGATGCCCAGGATCGCGTAAAGTGGAGGAAATGTATCAGGAAAGCGGACCCTGGCAAAGGCCGGGATAACGCGAGGTAGAAGAAGAAGTTACTGGTGTCAAATAGGTAATTTTCTGAAACTGATTAAATGATTAATTATTCAATCAACTTTGGAGTCTTGTCCATATTATTGCGAACAATGACGCACATTTTTCCGATTTCTGGTTATTATACATTATTTAGCAGCAAAATAATGTGAAAATGACTGCCTACAGTAAAAACCTTGTTTACTATGCGCCAATTATGTCATAATTAATTAAATACCTAGTCTAGAGAGATTATTTCATAATTCAATTTATTTATAAGCAAAAATAATTTCTTAACCATGAAACATCATAGTTCTAGTTTTATATTTTTCTGCAATTTTCAATAAAGTTTATATTTGGTGCTGGGTGCTGGAGTGGTGGAATTTAACGTGAATAAGAATAAAATACCTACATTATGTATCTTAATAATAATTGGTAATGGTCTCAATTGGGTACTTATGGGTAGTTACAAAAGTGTGGTTTATCACTTCCCGAATATTAAAGGAGTCAAGAAAATGGCACCATTTTTGGCTGACTGTACATCTATACGAAGACGTTTACCGACATTTAATGTTGGTGCCCGGTTAACCATGATGGTCTCACGGCCTTAATTTTATAAGCCTGGGGTAAAAACCATTAGACCATAACTACCATAAACTGTCTCGGTTTAATAATATTGAGCGCGACACCTGCATTTCAGTTTTTGCATTAAAAGTCGTTCTATAGTTGTATATTTAACGTAATTAACAAGATAAAGCCAATGATCGTGTTGATTTAAGATTAGATCGGCACCTGCTGGCTGCAAACTAAATTGTTTATCTGCAAATATTTCGGGACAAAGCCCTGTTGTCGCCTAATTTATAGATATCCGCGGAACAGACGCAAGGTGCGGCGTGTGCGAGATAACAAACTTAAACATCCTCCGACAAGGACCAAGCACTACAAAAGAATGAGATGAAACAAAGTTTAATCTTAAAAAACTACCTCACGTTTTATTAGCGTAAAGGAAAACATATCTTAATCAAGGAACGATAAACGCGAGAGTGCTGTGGCAGCGCCGAGCACGCGACGTCAGCAGGTGGGAGCGCTCTTTAAAAAACTTAAGCTTTTTCACTGTGCATTGTGCAAAGTCTGTTATTTTTTTACCATACTCAAAGCTGTATTTGAATTATTTCCAAAGATAACAAATGCAGTAGCTAATAGCCGACCAGTAGGAAGTTTTACTGCTCCAACTCGGAACACGTCTCCGTTAGTTAGGAACGATTTAAGTTGCGCTTAAAACGATAATCGTATAAAATAAGTCTAATTCCGGAACCAGTTTTATGAGCAGGAGTACAATGTCCGTTTCCCTAAAACAAAAAACCATATCTCAGTTCTAATAATAGTGGGTTGCGGGATAAAAAGAGAGCTGGGGCGGCGCGTGCTACCACAAATGGTAAAAATAGTAGAAATGGTAGAAATAGCCGCGGCAGGGCTCAATAAAAACGCTTAATTTACGCGGCCCGTGCTCGCAGCTCCGGTACTCACGGGGTTTATGTGTTGTCTTTGGGCTAATAATTGTCGGCTCCTGTTTGAAGGCCGGAGAACATGCCCGGACAATAATGTAACATATTGCTGGCCTCAAAAGCTAGTCATTATAGGGCGGGGAGAAGCCAATTCTGATCTTTTTCATCAAGTTGTTTTAAAATTGAGCTTAATGTTTAGGATGATTTGTGCAAGATTGTCCTATGAATCCTATGATATACATTAGAATGAATTTTGACTGTGACGTTTATTCACAGGGTGCGACTTTTAGGGCTCAAGTGCTGCCCGCCGTTTTATGCCCATTACGTCGGCCACCAACACTAACTTGCTCCGGCGTTCCCGAGCCATTCCACCAGCTCCAACTCCGCTGCCTCACTACCCGAGGACCACGACAGCATCCGAGAGTCAGGGGAGTGCCGATCTACAGCATCAAAGGAAAAGTTAACCAGACTGGCTTAACCCACGACCTCAGTTTTTTATTAATAAACTTTTTTATTTGTTGACGATCAGTTTTTATTTCTAACCACATTCTGAGGACTGACTGTCACAATGGTAGGAATTGGAAAGGGTAACTTAATGATTTCATTTTAATTGAAAAATCGATCTTTTTCTCATTTATGTTTGATCCCTGTCGTTATACATATAATTAGTAATTATTAGAAAACAAACATCATGAAACAATGTTTCATAGATAAATCGACCTAGTCCCACGGTAACCTCAGATAGGTACTTTAATACCCAGAAAACAACCATGCCTAAGAAACAAATATTTTGTAAATAGGTACTCAAAGAGATGTTCTTCGACGGCATTGGAACCTGGAGCCTCCAGCTTCGCAGGCAGGGTCATTTCTGAGTGGGCTATGGAGGCTGTCAAAATATGGGTAAGATATAAATCGAGCGGTATTTAACGTGAACAATTTCCATATATTATTATTAATCGTCTCGATGTACCTATATTGTACGATTCTCATAGCCGGTATGCTTACCTAGGTTCATTTTTTTATATTTCATTATACCTAATTCGGTTAAGGCCAAGCGAAAAGTACGGATGGTAGGCTTCTTAAATTATTGTATGTAGTTAGGGAAATTGTAATACTAGAAATTAATCACAGACAGTCCCCAAATAACTAGCCTAGTTTAAAATAGGCACCATAAGTTATCTCGCAAGCTGAAATGTCCGAGTGGATGTATATTTATTTCAGTTGTTATTTTACTTTCATAAGTAGGTACCCTATAAAACAAAGTTTTGCTTGCTTATTTGCAAATTCAGGTTTCAGTTTCATGCGTGATAGTCAAAAATTATATATATTGAAACGCCTCATCCCATGTGCTCCAGGGTAATGTTTAAAATTAGCACCTGTAAATATATCGTATCTAGTTTAGTTAAATTATGGAAATGAAAACACTCTGTACAAGTGTCGAATATATTTAATTGGCAAAATTTGGTGTTTTGATTTAGACATCAAAGAATAATCCACAAAAAAAATATGAAATTCAGATATTTCTTGAAATTCCAATTAATACGCCAATTTAATAAGGTAAATGCGTATTCCTTTTACTGTTGCATATAAAATACAACATAAACACACACATACGCATACTTTTAACAAACAAATTGTATTAGTTGTAATTGTTTGGAAGTGGCACGTACTCCATCCTCTAGCTCTTTTTTCTTTAAATGGTCCTGGCATCAGCAATGTGGCATACTGTATCCTGCATCATTATGCTGAGCCAGAACCTATTCTCTGCTACGACATATGGCTTTGTTAATTATTGATAAGTAGTCCTAAGTTGCATGTTTTCTGTAATTTATCTTTATTACATCGCTTTTGAACGCCATGTATGTTGTGGACATTAATAAAGTCTTTTATCAATTTGATTTTGTTTTTTCTCTCAGAGCATGATAAAACGTACCTTGGATTCTTAATATCAGCATAAAATATTAGTTTGAAGACTCCTGTAACCTTCGAAGCGTAGCGGCGCCCTGTTCTAATGAGTTTAATTGCCGGGGCTTAACCCACCGATGGTTTGATTATATATGCAGGCCCGGCCGAGGTAATTTGACTACTGAATATTATACTAGTTTAATTACCTACGGCTCCACATAATTACAATTTCCTTAAGTCAATACCGGGTTAGTTCTTAAGTTGTTAAAAATGTTTGTTGTTGAGTCAGAACTGACGCAAGTATTTTCCCGTATACAAATTTTAAATATTATCTCAAAGCATAACCAGTAGGCTTCTGATGGCCTCGTATTTAATCGTTGCTTGTCGTTGCTGTCTCGTTCTAACAAACAAGTGCGAAAGTGACGCGTAGCACGATGAACGATTAACTCCTGACCACAGTAAGCCACCAAGTTTTAATACTATAAACACATACTGCTAGAAATTTTTAGGTAGACCACTAAAGTGTAATGGATTTTTGAAAAGCAGCAATGTACTGCGAACACTAACTTGATACATGGCAGAATCGGATAGCTATTAACTGTTAATGACAAGCAAAGTTGAATACATGTGGTGATTCTGGTGATACATTGCATGCTAAATTATGTAGTGCGGAAAAATATCGGAATATTAAATGAAACATTTGAAATTTGGTGTCAGTTATTATTTTATCGAGTTAATATCAAAAAAACACGCTGTGTTTAACCTTTTCAACGCCTTCCCTCTCGCATCAAATTGTGACATACACGCCAGTATCTCTACTAATGAACAACGAAAACAAACCTTATCTATCAGCAAGACAGTTACTTTGACAGCATACTCGATGGCCACTTTAGTGGCTGCTGGCGTGGTAGGCAGGACAACACACGGCCACTTTAGTGGTTCTTGGCGTTGAAAAGGTTAAATACTTTGGAGGGATTTAACGTCCATGGAGTCTTCTCTAATGAGTAAAACAGAATTCCAAAAATGTTGCTAACCTAACCTAAACCGTTTTGGTATAATTTCGTACCCACAAACATATTTAATAAGAACTTAATAATTAATAATAAAATACACGAGACATTAAAATACGAGACACTGGATTGTGTATGTGTAAGATTGTACAATAATTATATTTTTATATAATATTATGAACCAAGGTAAGGTAGGTATACATTATTAAGTATGTCCTTAAAATTACGCTAACGAGAAGAGTCCAGGAGCTACAAATGTCATCTCGCTTAAGTGAAAACATCATATTCAACATAGTAAGCAAGTTTTTTTAAAGGAAAACATGTCTTAAAAATTACACGTTCTAATCTATCCATTCAACATAAATTAAAGTTAAACCTAAAATTAAAGCTGGTAATTCCAACTGATTCATTTTTCAATGCGATATTAATGAAACCTGAGTAACTCTCAACATTTAATATTACAATATAAGTGCCGGTAATTATTGACCTGTTCAAATCAAGATCCGCAGCAAATATAACACTGACGGTTGTTGGAACATTTATGTTTAATGACCGCACTAATTTAATCAAATAAAAGTTACCAGATTCAGTGCAGCATCACAGAAGCAATTAACTGTAAGCGATAAATCGTTAAAAGTAATTATGACTAATAATAACAGCGCAACAGAGCCAAAGTGCGTTCGACTACCGAAGAAAGCGCCGTAAACATAAAAAAGTTATGTGTAAGAGTGGAGGAACATAATGTAGTAGCCATAAAAAGTGCATTGCGTGCACGTGGAGTGCAGCGGGGCGCGGGCGCGGGCGGGGCGCGGTGCGGGGGGGGGGGGGGCGTGGGGTGTGTTCGAGGGGCCGGCTCCAGTGTTGTGGTAGGTCACACCGAGCGCGCTCGCTCTCCAGCCATTCACGACCGCGACGCCGCGCCGCGAGCATGTCTCCGCGCTCCCGTGCTATGTGAACAGACTCGTGATACGTGACCAGAACTTTACAGTGACACATAAATGCGTAGCCGAATGTGAGATGGCCTTATCGCTGCAGTCGACACAGAATTCTCGAGGTTCGTGTGAGTTCGCTGAATCTGGAAGTGCATGTGAAAAGTTTTGAAAGTTGCCGGCGTGCGTGGGCGGCGCGCCGTGATTGGCTGCGTCGACACACACACACGTTTTGCATTCATGTCGAGCTTTGCAGATTCAGTGAACCGTAGGCGCTTGGAGCGCGTAGCGGGTGCTACGGGCTACGAAACTCCGTAGCGCGTAGCACGTGCTCTTTTTAAATTGCATGTTTTGTTTCGTTTAATAAAGTTTAAAATTGAATTGTGCCCTGAATGACATGTGATTGATCATAAAGTTAAAACTTATATTCAATGTTGACGCAAGGAACGAAAGTACTAGCTCTTCTGCAAAAGTAAGTACCACAGCAAGAATTTCTAATCATGATTTATATATTTACTTGTTAAAATTTGTTGTCATTATTCAATTTTAAACGAATACTTTAATGTTTGTATCACTTTACGTTTGGTTCAAATCTACGAGAACTTTCGTAATAGTTTACTATTGTTTCCGTTAGTGAATTCAATACCGGGAATTCAATATCAATACCGGGATATTAGCCGAATATGAACTACACAGACGGATTTATTGTTTTCTGCCAAATCGTAAAACAGTATAACATATTTTATAAATACATATGTGTATGTATAGCAAATGCAGTATTATCTTACAAAGTTAAACTAAAGTTGAAATCTATTGTTTAAATATATAATAAATATACTTGTTATTTATTGTACATATATGTGGTTGTATTGTTTTACGTGTTGTGGTTATAAGATGTGGTAAATGTCATGTATTTGTTTTCTTAACCTGTCAAAACACCGTACATATGTGTTTGTTTATATTTTATACGGACGTGTATTTTTATGATCAATTACCTAGTACCCAGAGAACAAATTAATTTACATAGATTTCTTTAGAAAATCACATGTTTTGTTTACATAATAATTAAACACGCAATGTACTGCATCCACAGTAATTACCTTATTCAAATGTCATTTGAATCATTTCATGTCATCGACACTTTTTATGTCAAACTAAGTACATTGCTGTTAAGAGGGACTTTCAAAACTCATTACGCAAAATTATTAAACAAAATGATCATCCCATACTATTTTTACTATCAGACACGATAATAACATAATTTATACGTTTGTATGAAATACATAGGTTTATTTTAACACATATAAATAGCCGACAAGTCCGTGTGACACCTCCGTCATTGCCTTCGTGAACTACGTTGTTTATTATTATAAATTATAATATATCCTCGGTTGACATTCAAAACTAAGTAACAAATACCTATTTGAAATAAAGCTCGTATCTTAGTTATGATATGATTCTATACTGACATACGAGGATGCTAAGAGTTGGGACAGTTTTTACTGTGAGTTTTGGTTGTCATCCGACGATATATCAATATCAGTATCTTTAAAAATGGAGAAGACGGGTTGTAATTGCTATGTTAAAATATTTAAATCTGTTTATTATTACAGTACAAATATCTCCAGTAATTGCCAACGAAATTACTTAATGAGGTAATTTAGGGTTATCGTAAATGGGTAGAAAATTGGCAATCACTATGATACTAATTGCCGATTCCGATTCAAGCCGCTGACTCACGGATAACGGTCTTAAATTATTTGCTTTGTGTATATGATATGTACATTTCACTACATAGTATAAAATAAAGTCACTTTTTCTGTCCCTATGTCCCTTTGTACGCTTAAATCTTTAAAACTACGCAACGGATTTTGATGAAATTTTCTTTAATAGGTAAAGTAATTCAAGAGGAAGGTTTTTATGTAGGTATAGTAAGTACCCGTGCGCAGCCGGGGCGGGTCGCTAGTAATTCATAAAAACTTATTTCGTAAAATGGTACAATAAGAAAAATAACATAGGTACAAACTAAACATTAAAATACAAAATAATAGCTTAATAACAAAACGAATATTAAAATGATGAACTAAAAACTTATAAATAACACTACTGGATAAACACACTAATACATACATATAAGAAAAAACCTTTAAAAATAAATGCCCCCTAGGTATTGTCCCAAAGATGCTGGCAGCATTCCCTCGCTGTATACCTATGCTAATACGCTGCGATAGGAAGCTGCCAGCTCTTTGGTCACTGGTAGCTTCAATTAGACGCTCAGGAAGATCGTTGACCAGAAATCGAGTGCTCGGACCCCACGGCCAGAGGGTCTCGGCACCAAAAGCCAGAAAATGGTACTCGGTGCCGAGACCCTGATATTTCAAAGTTTGCTTTCTAAACTTCATCATACATACCTGTATCTATATCATTTTCCAGTTGTTATCTACATATCTTCCTTAAAGCATTCACTGACATTTTTCCGGACTTTGCCTCCCTTTTCCTCGTATCGGACTATGCTCAGGGATTTAAACATATATGTCGTTTATAGTTATATTCACGTAACATATTGTCAATGGAATGTGTCGAAATAAATATACATATATGTGCGTTAAGGTCACTCTGGAAATTAATTTGTGACCGCACATTACCGCTCCACGCACTTGATGAATGTTGACAAAAATGCCGAAGATTTTATTTTACTAGGTACTAACCTAATAAATATGTTATCACTATAATATCATTTGTTTCTTCAAAGAGTGTGTTCACTATTATTTCGTAAGATCTACTAAGTACGTATCATATTCTAAAAACGGAAATTCCTCATAAAGGCGATGCTCGATTAATCATAGATTTGTTAATGATAATGTTGTAAAAAAAAAAATAATATTAAATGCGGAACATCATTAAGTACATAATATCAAATAAGTACCTACACAATACCAAACTAAGCCTCTTCCCGGTTACTGTTCCTGTGTATGTTTAAAAATGCGCATCGGATTTAGATGCGGTTTTTTTAAATAAATATAGTGATTATATATAAAGGTTAGTTCGCTAGTATGTACTGATATGAGTTATTCTAGATTTGTTCATCTCTTCAGAATACCTACGGGTACAAATATTTAGAAATGCTTGCAATTCTGAGTAGTTTACCTACCTACTTCTTGCAAATACGGAGATATAAGTCTTGCTACTTAAAGGGATACGCTGTACATAATAAATAAGTAAACGTAATAAAATAGCATGTTGGCGTGACCGCAAGGTACGGTGAACTAATTTAGCGTAATTAACGTTACGAATAAATTACAGGTACTTATTACTAATATAATTGCATGATCTACAATCTCATGGATAAGTAGCTTCTATCAACAACGCGATTTAAATACGTGTAACAATAAAGTTATTTCATATCATGACAATCGTATCAACATAACATATTTTAACACTAAACTGTACCGACGGTGGTAGTCGGCTCATAAGCTATAAACATATTTATTTACACCTCATTAATTAAAATCAGCTGAGTAGTTTGATTTCATATTATGTTCCTACATAAACCATAGAAATCATAAATTACCCTTCAAATTTAGTAATCCACACTAACTAATATTTTTGATCCCAAATTATATTTAACAGCAGTTACAACCTAAATTGTATGTACTAATCTATGTAACATTAAAAATTAAATATCCATCCAACTATCATATTTTATGTGGGTCCAAAAGCCAACAAATGACATAAGCCAAAAAGCCACTATGAGGGTCGACTTTTTATAATTTAATTGTGATTTTATAATTTTACGCACAATTTATGCACTTGATTCTTCAAAGTCAAAGACCTCTAACCCTATAAAATATTGAATACTTAATTACTAACTTATACACGATAAATTTGATCGATGTTTGCTACCACGTGCTAACACGATCTACTAATGCGATTCAGTTTAGGACCTAATCTGAATCGCGATATGTCAGTTCCATAGAATAACTGTCAAAAACGGACAGGTCGAACCTAAACTGAATCTGGTAGCCCGCAGGTGGCCGAGTAGTTTAGGCATCACTCGCAAAATTATAAATAAATGCCAGCAAACGTTACGTAAAGGCTTGCCGAAGCCGGAGCAATTCGGCGCTTAACCCTAAAGCACGAAACCGTAGGAGCGTAATCTGTGCGAGTGCGTTGCGGTAATCCCATTACCGCCCGAATTGGGACAGGTTTAACCCAGTCCGTTCTTCGGTAGAGAGGAAGGCCACTTGGCCTTCCTCTTTAGCTTTAAAGAGAAACTACCTAAATGTGAGCGTATCAGGTGCCAGAAGAGTAACTCGAACAAGAATAGCCTAATCAATATGATATGTAATAATATGTCCTTTAGGAATCACAATGGGCAGGACGAGGAGAGAGTGTACAGTGTGTAGATTTCTCTACCGACAAGAATCTTGAAATGATGATGATGAATTAATAAGTTCGACGGCAGCATCATCTTACGATCAGCCATAGATACCCGTTATGTCCGAAGAAAAATAAAGCAACGTTTGTTTGCAATATTTTTGTACCTACCAAATAAAATTAAATATGAGTTTATCGCAGAATTCTCCAGGATTTTGATATACCAATTCATAATGTCCTTCAATATGAATCAAGTGAGCAGTGAGCACTAGCTCGATAAGGTTGTGTTTTATGCAATTGTTATTTAATTGTAATTCAATTGTCATGCCAAGATGTTGCCAAGATTTCCTTGAAAACTGTAAAAGTCATTGGATTTACCTAAGTGAAATAAAATCTCGTAAAACTGTTCTTATTTCTCGACGCGATCCTACATTTTTTATTTGACCATGTGGTTAAGACTTCCTTACATCAAGTAGGTACAAAATAAGCAGTAATTTCTCCTTTAGTTACTTTAGTGACATGCTATCAGCAAGTTGCTTCCCAGTGTATTGTTCCTTTGTTTCTAATAAAAAAATGTATTTGTATGCCGAAAACAGAAGCTTTCCCAATAATGATGTCATTCACACGGCGTTTATCGGAGCCCTTACGCGATAATGAGTTATGGTGTAGCCGCAATAAGCCTCATCATAAAAGTATTAAGTACGGGTTATTGACAAATATTTATAGCGTATAAAGAGGGGATAATTACAACTCTTTGGTTCATAAAAAGTCGGGAAGGGTGCGGCGGTGTAAAAATTTATCACCCAGTATTGTCACCCGGCCACCAATACAGCTCATAATGCCATGATATATTGCCTATCTTTCATTTGCTCTGCACAATGAAGATTATACACAGAGACATTCAAAATGATGTTATAAAAAAATGTCCCAAAATATACCCATCGTTGTTAATCAAGTAAACCGGGAGAATAGGTAGAATCTGTAAGTTAGATAGGTTGGTTCAGTGGCTGTTCGTATCTGTATTTACTCGGCGAGTCAACTTTTACATTTTACCCGTATTACAATTCAGGGCACATCACGAGTTCGGTTTGCCGGCCTCGAAACAGCGAGTAATGTTATTAAAAAGTTATGGGATAAGCCGCTACGTGTCGCGCGCCGCCGCCGCCTAATCACAAACTTTAAAATTATCTCATTACTTTTTACATCATCCGATGGTAGAATACGTAATTAGCTCCAAGGAGCATTTTCTAACAACGTTTCAAGAGCTGCGGGGTTTTGCCAGTTATAATTATAATAAACAAAAGCGCGGCACTCGGCCCAGTAATTCTATTCGGCGTCCTTCAATTAAGCGCGACGGCTAAGTCCACAGTTCGTCCCGGAATTAATTCCGCAGCTAAGTAGATAATGTAAGGAGCTTCCCTCGCCGCCTCTTCGCGCCTCGAGGAGAACTTTCAATTATGATTTTGTCTAATTTTAATTAAGTGCTCTCAAAAAGGCTTTTCTCCGTCGAAATTAATATTTGAATATAATTTGGGCGGAGCGGGCAGGCGGAGTTTGCCGCTCGAGGAATAATTAATTCCATTATAAGTGGTCCGCCGGAGCGGGCGCGGCTGCTGGACGGCACCCCTTCCACGGGAGAGAAACACAATTAGAAATTACAGCGACAAATCAAATCCAATCTAATTATTTTCGTCGAGAAACACAGCTAGCGTCTTTAGATCAGGATGCGCGAGGGAAGGCTTGTTCGCGGCAATTTGCGCAACAGGTCGGGGCGGAAGCGACCTGCAGTATGATTGCGACCAAATGTTTCCTCCGCAGCGTCTGGCAACTGTTTTTGCCGCGTTTTTTGCCCGCTGCTGCTGATAAGTGCGCTATCGATAGGTTCCACCGCGTGTTTGTTTAGGCCGACACTAACGAGTCACGGAAGTGATGCCGACGATGACAATTTTTGTTTTGAGTTTACACCTAAAGACACGATAGAGTAAACGATATGTCATACAAAGACTCAATTGGTTATCTGCTTTAATCACTTTCGTTCGAAAGTAATTCGCTGGTTAGATTTTTTTTTAGTTCCTTGTTTCGGTAAAATTATTAACAACAGTTTCTTTTGTTGCAGGTGTATCAGTGAGACCGTTAGCAACAATGCGTCAAGAATCATTGCCGATGTTGGCGGAGCGGCTGCTGGCGACGCGGGCCGCGGCGCTGGTGGCGGGGCTGCCGGCCGAGCTGTACTCCGGCGCGCTGCTGGCCGCCTGGCCGCCCTCCCCGCCCGCGCCGCTGCTGCCGCCGCCCGAGCTCGACCGCGCCCGCAAGCGCCGCCGCACACCAAAGCTCGACGACACCGCCGCCTCGCACACCACCGCGCCCCTCTCGCCCCCCTCCTCCGGCTCCTCGCCCGGAGCCGCCGACCCGCCCCGTGACAAAGTCTTCACCTGCAAGGTCTGCTCCCGCTCGTTCGGCTACAAACACGTTCTGCAGAACCATGAGCGCACCCACACCGGCGAGAAGCCGTTCGAGTGTGGCGAGTGCCACAAGCGATTCACGCGCGACCACCACCTGAAGACGCACCTCCGTCTGCATACGGGCGAGAAGCCGTACAGCTGCCCGCACTGTCCGCGCCACTTCGTGCAGGTGGCCAACCTGCGGCGGCACCTGCGTGTGCACACGGGTGAACGGCCGTACGCCTGCCCGCGGTGCTCGGCGCGCTTCTCCGACTCCAACCAGCTGAAGGCGCACGCGCTGGTGCACGAAGGTGATGCACCGTTCGCGTGCCGCTGCGGCGCGCGCTTCCGGCGGCGGCAGGCGGCGGCGTTGCACCGCTGCGCCGGCGCGGGCTGCGAGCCCGGCTCGCCGAGCCCGCCGGCCGCCGACTGGCGCTGGGACGAGTGGCCCGAGCAGACGGAGCCCGAGGACCTGTCGCTGCCGCGGCGGCCGGCCACGCCGGACTCGCCCACCGACCTGCGCGTGCACTCCGCGTAGTCCCCGCGCTACACGCGCCGCTGAGCCGGTATACGAGTTCCTCCCGCGTAGACCCCGCGCCCGACGAGGTCGCTGACGCGCCGCCCCGGCCCGAGCCTATTATGTAGATCTCATGAAGTAAGTTGGACATGAAGATACTTCTCGGAACAAACATTTAAAAAGTCCTAACCGTTAATTTTTTGCATGTTTTCGCGGTAAACACTACTGAGTCGGTCCAGTTAGGTAGTCGTTCATTGAGTTTTTATAAGTGTGCATTTGCAGCATCTACCATGAAGACAGTTTTTTATTCGCGTTACAGTTTAAAAAGTTTATTGTCGTACCATTTGCATAATCGCAAGGTGAGGGGAGGAAAAAATGAGATGGTTTTGTTCCTTTGTTTCGAGATTGGCAAACCTTAGAAAGATCGAACCCATTGCACAAAACTAATACTTTGATTTATTGTTATTCGCTATTGTTTCCATTCGCAGACAAAAAATGTGCTTGTTACGGTCCGGTGCCGGCGCCGGGCGCGGCCGGCGGGTTCCGGTTCCCGCTGAAGAAGGCCGCGACATTGACTTATTATTTTCCGCGACAAAGGCTAGTTCACAATCGCTGATTATTAAGTATTGATTTGAAGGGAATTCCTCAAAGCGAACAAAGCGGTCGTCATTGTGCTCGCCCAGATCCTCGCCTCGCGACAACCGGTTCAGTATCACCCTCCTTTGTGCGCGACTCCCAGTTTTTAATCAATAGCCTCGAGCTCGTTTCGTGCTTTTACAAGCATTAATTTAAGTTTTCTGACCGATAATACGTAACCGATACTCTTTCTTAGCTTCAATGAAATTATAGGGGCTGTTTGTTTGTTTGGTGAAGCTGTATGTGTGTAGTATAGTGAGCTACGCCGGCGGCGGCGCGCGACCTGAGCGCAACGCTTTTGTACATAATGCTGTCCCTAAACAAAATTATTTATTATTTATCAATTAGTTTGTAGGTATTTTAAAATGTTTTCAGAACCATTTCGAATGTAACGAAATTGGTACTGGAAAGTAAATGTGGTTTGTAAATATCTCTATTTATACCAAATAGCCGAAGTCCGTCGTAGACGATTGGGTGATGGCATGGACAGTTTGAAACCCAATTCACCCAACGGACAAGGAATTGTGTCAATGGGTGGAAATGTTATCTTTACAAATTTATGAATGTATTTTGATAGTGAAAACTAGGGCCATGTATGGTTTGCATTGATATCTGTTAATAGAAGATGTTTTCGTATAGTTTTTAAGATACAATCTAAATATTTAATGTGAAAATTGTATATATTTGAAATAGGTAGGGTAGATGCAATGCACGCCGCACATGGCCCGAGCGCAGCCGAGGGCACGCGCGCGCATGCGGGCGCATGCGCGCGGCGCTGTCGGCGCGCGGAACGAGCATAAGTCGCAATTTGTTCTACGGGTATTAGTTTCCTATTAGGTGTAGTGTGTTTATTGTATTCGTTTTTGTCTAATTTACCATCGCAGAGTAATCGTTCTCAATGTTTTAGCGCACACGATTAAATGTACGTAACTATTTAACAGTGCTACTTGTTGATTATTATTATTTTATTTTCATTAGTGTGTAAGTACCACGGAGTGTAGGGTCTTAGAGTAGACGAGACGGTGTAAAATAAAAGAGTTTTTCCCAAAGAAATTATTGGTACAAAATTAAGGTGTACAAATTAAATGATACTTTCAATTAGGAGTTGTAATTCATGTTGCAATGTTGTATTGTAAAATATGGTAATTAGTGTTATTGCTACGGTGCCATTATCTACCTCATACGATAGAATACTGCTCCAGGGTATAGAGCCAAAGTTCTTGGAATATTTTTTATTGTCTACGATATCTCGTGGAGCGAGATCGCCCCGGCACCTGGCCACAACCGCGAATAACGAAGTTCGTACATTTCGGGGATTTGTCTCTGTCACTCCAACGAAGACGTCATTAGAGTGACAGAGAAAAACCCCCGAAATTTGCGGATTTTGTAGTTCGCGGGGGGCCGCTGACGCCGCGAGCGCCGGAACCATGTGAGACTGATTTTATTTTAATAATGTAACACCTATTTACCGTACCTACTAGAATTGTTCTAAGTGATTTGTTCGAAGGATCGCCATCGGCGGTCCACCGTAGTCCAACCTTAATTTGCAATTTACCTGAGTTCCTATTTTTAAATCGTTTTAACTTTATTGTTTTGCCTAGATTTGTTTATATGTTGTTAGTCGACGCACTAGCTACAGTGCCATGGTAACACGAAATATTCCACGAGTAATTTAAGAAGTTAAAGGATAAGATATTTATGTGGATTTAGATAATTATCTTAGTTTCAGTATTTCAGTGATACTGCCATTGAATCTACCTCACGCTCGGAAACAGGTTACTTTACCTAATCACCAAATGAATCTGGCGAACAATTGTATTTACCTCATAAGTGACATAATTAATATAATTATATTAATGACACAGTATGGTACAATGAATATAGTTACATTTAATTCTTTATCAATGTCCAGTACCAATATAATTATTATAATAAAGAGATGTTTGTTATTTAACTACTTTTTAATTTCTACATCGAAACCTACATACCTACCGTATGTAACCTTTAACCTACTCTAAATACTTAAGTGTACACCTTAAAGAAGCCTACATACAAATTATATCGAAGTTACAATACAATACCTAGTCTTTATTGCACACATCATTCAAATAAAAATAACAAAGAATAGTACAGGTAAAACAACAGGCGGTCTTATCGCTAAAGAGCTCTCCAGCTCTCTTCCAGACGTCCTGTCGGCGAAACGATGCAACCAGTAAAAAACAGTAGGTGATGAAATAAGGTATTTAAAAATGATTACAAGTTTACTATTTATGAGTTAAGAAGAATAATTGATATTACACTATTTAAATGACTAAACAATTAAGTAGATTAGAAACTTAACGTTTTCTTTAAAATTCAATAATCAAAGAAAATATTATGCATCTCGTTGCTAAACATTTGAAAGGCACAAAATAATGACGATTTTTAATGGTTTTATTTTTCTATGATAGCCGCACGAAATCAGCCTTTTTTAATTTCTCAATGCAAAAATGCTTTCCGAATATCCTTGAAATACTAGATTTCAATTGCATTTACAATTGCTTTTGTGATGACGATGACAGCTAGGGAACATGGAAAAAACCTATTAGCATAAAATCTAGGTCACGTCATTCAGTAGATCAAGGATATTTTTTTAACAAATTAAGGATGTTTGAATATCTATCTATTAATTGTAGGTAATTCATATAAGGGTATTTCTCAGAGCTTAAATGGACATCTCATTCATCTGGTCACGTTTTTTTGGAAGTGGCTACATCTTTTGGTATCATTTTCGGTCGTCAGATACAGCACCCATTTCTCTATAAGACAACCAAAGCCAACCTCAAATCATTCAGCCACTTCCAAAAAAACGTGACCAGATGAATGAGATGACCGTTTACACTCTGAGAAATGCCCATAAGTTGTATTGATATCTACTAATCGTTGATCTGAAATCCAGTAAAATTGATACATGTGCCGTATTCAATAAATATTACATGAGAAAAAGCATTGTATTGAACTCAAATATCGTAGGTATCACATTTATATCATCTTACGCTGCATTATTTAAAAAAAAGGAAATGGTAGTAGACCGCGCAGGAAAGTACAAAGTACAAGTGTTTTAAGATGATTTATTGAATATTATAATGGAATAGCTACCTACTATAGACAGTTATGTGCCGTGTGGTGACGGCAGTAAGAATACATTTGTCACCACCCCAACTTCTCCTGCGGGTGTCGTAAGAGTCGACTAAGGGATTGAAGTGTCACTGACCACTATTTGATAAATATTGATGATGATCAATATATCAGGAGTTGGGGTGGTTGTGGCGGCAGCAGCGTCATAATAGTGGACACATTACTGTGATCACCAATCCGCTTGCCCAGCGTGGCGATTATGGGCATTTACCTCCTAATGCGTTTACACGCATAATTAATAGGAGAGGCATACGGCCAGCAGTGGACTATCATAGGCTGATGATGATGATGATGATGATAGACAGTTTATCATCATCATTATTATATCGGCCGAAAGACGTCCACTGATGCACATTACTAACATTCCGCAAAGACCGAGTTCTCGAGGGGCGACCACGTCACGCCGATAGGTGCAGCGTGGGTACACGATTTTTTTTAACTGTGACAACGATGCAACGATTTGAAAGTATTAGGTGCCGTCGAGTCATCTTCGCCTAGAATATCTATCTTCGCCTAGTGTAAAAAGTCTCCGCCTTATTTTTAAGGCAGACTTGTAACAAAGTACATGTTTTTTATACTTGCTATTTAGTAATTTTCTAGGTGAAAGAATTATCCTAGGTGAAGATACGAGACTTGACGGTAGTTCTTTTAATTTATTCAATAATAATTGTGATCTTTCAAACGGCAGTAAAGCTTAACTTGAGGCTTATTTTTAAATCAGATAAAAGTATGCGTCAGTTAAAGTTATCGCTATCGTTTTCTCAAGTCATGAAGACAAAATAGGTTAGCGCTAACATTTATCTGACAGTGCATTACTTATATGAAATAATTTAATTTCAACCAATTGGAACCCCAGGCCAACCTTGTTTCTTGAAAATAACAAGTAATTTATACGGAGTTTCTTTCAATTTCATTTGTAGCGTCACTGTGACATGGTTCCTGAGTGGCCTAGGTTTCCAATTTGTTGACTGTACCTATTATAATTCATAAGTAATCTCATAAGCTGGGCATTATAGGCAAACCACAGAACTAAGTATAGTACAGCATAAACAATACGAATAGGTATTAGCATGTGACATTCAGCCTAAGAGTCTACCACAAAAATCGAAAAAATTCCAGCATCTGACTCTGTTACTCCCCCGCAACCGCAATTGAAATGACAGAGTCAGAGGGTCGAAACTTGCTATTCTCGATATCGGGGGTTGGGGGTAGACCTCCTCCAGTGGCGTCGTATAGTGGCGTCACTCGGCAAGCGCGGCACGCCGTGACGCCGCATAGCGGAGACAAACGCCGTGGAATCCGCGTTCGTGGTATTTATTCAATTAATAACTCCCCCTTCTCCTAACCCCCGCTAGAATAGTTGAGACGTGAGATAAGAGATAACAGGATGCTTAGCCAAGTTGCCAATCGCTAACGCTTAGTAGCGTATCGTAGTTTTCCCTCTCTGTTACTCTTTCATATTAGTGCGACAAAGACAGTTAGCTCTGCCTTTCGCTTACGATTGACGATTAAGCGTTAGCGATTGGCAACTTGTCTAAGTACCCAGGGCTTTTCAAACATCAAAAAGGTGGGGACGAATTTAGTGACACGAAACTACATTCAAGTTTTTACATTCACCACATTTTATTTTATTATTTGTATCGATTACAAAAAATATATAGTTAAAGTTTTTAACTTTGTGTATTTTTAATTAATTTTGTGTAACAACTTTTGAAACTGAAAAGGGCAACAAATTGGTATTCCTATGAGCGATCAACAATACACACCTACATACATCTTTTAAATTTGCCCCCTTTTACTTCTGCCGAAGGTTTTTGGATAGAGTATAGCAAAGTTTGTATGACTAATTTTCGTAACACAATTACAACAACACAATACAACAACAATTTACAATGTACAATTTTTTTGCAATCGATACATTTTCGTTTTTATTTCGAAAGATATTTTTTTCCTCATTGACTTATTTGGATTGATCACCAGCCAGTGTTTCACACAAGTATACAGGACACAACAAAAATATTAGAAACCCGTTTAATGGCATATATATTTTGAGATTAATAAATAGTAGGGAGGTATTGCTGACGCCTAATGACTTTGTTAAGTGTAATCGGGCCTTCGTATTTGAAATGGACTTTACCTGTCAGACCGTGATGGTAACGACGAATGATAAATTCGGTACCATCATAAGCTTTCCGTCGTTCATCTGTAATATCTAAATACCTATAAACTTAACAATGTCCAAGCTGCAGGCCCTTGTCAAAATTATCGAAATTATCATGAGTAAATTACTTACCTTGTAATTTACGGTTGACAACATTTTGAGATTATGCTTAACCATGCAATAGTTTTAACAATAGACGATCATTTTCATCAGTCTCCTTAGCCTAGTTGTTAGTGACTCTGCCTACGAAGCTGGAGGTTCCGGGTGCGAATCCCGGCGAGGGCATTCTTTGTGTATTTATTTATCACAAATGTTTGTTCCTTGGTCTATTGTCTATGTATTTAAGTATCTATTATATATATCGTCACCCACATTACAAGCCTTAATTGAGCTTACCCTGGGACTAGGTCGATTTGTGTAAGATGTCCCAAGATATTTATTTATTTATTTTATTAGGTTTTCGAGTGCGTCTTCTATAGGTACATATGTATATATCTATCCAACTCATAGAAATTGACCACAAGGCTTGGCTACAATATAAATGAGAGAAGAAATGGAAACTCCTCTTCCGTGCATGTAAATACCTATACCATTCATCAGTATTAGAATCCAAAAAATAAACAAATATTTTTAGTACAGGTGGTGCCTTTTTTAGGCTCTAGTGCGAGAAGTGTGTCATTTTACGTCAGGTCCAAAACTTCGGAAGGCCATCTGCACTAAAAAACGTCGTACAAAAAAACGTGCAAATACGAAATTCGTAACTCGACTACTCGAGTCGATTTAAAACACTCTTTATCGTGTTTTAAAACATCGCCACTCGTTTCGAATTTCATGTTTTTCGCACTTGTGTCGTAATGTACTATTCCATAGCTGTTGACGTGTTGACACATATCCTGAAATTCCTGAAACACGTTCACAGATATAGGTTAATACATTTTAATATCAATAATTTGAACTAAAAACTTAACTCAAGGTTTAAAGTTTTAATTGTTGGTTACAATAAAGCCAAGATTGTGTTCTAAAAGTCCGTGATTATAGAATATTGCAAGTTTTTAGGTTTGTTTACATTTTTCCTACTGAAAAATGGTATACTTGAACAACTCACAAAAAAATCAAAATACAATAACCACACTTTTTATTACGTTGTATTTATTTTATCCACATATAATAGCAGAACGAAGACTAATAGCAGAGTAATGGGTATTAGCGGCTCCCGGGCTAGCGGCAGTCGGGACGCGGGACTCGGGAGGCGAATTATAATTTATTTGGAGAAGTGGCAAAGAGCCCCGCGCCCCGCGCCCCGCCGGCCTACCCTTTGCTTTCGCCCTTCGTTACCGGCACACGCGACGGGCGTTGCAGCTCGGAAACTGTGCGCGATTTTTTGGTATTGGGATTTATAGAATGAAAAACAGCAGTTTAAAAATAGGCGTAATTGGCTACGTGACTTGTTAAGGCATTGTTTCTGGATGTTGTAGAATATTTTGAAAACCTTTTTTTTGGTTTCCGGAAACAGGTTTTTTGTATTCGTATTTTATCATAATAAGAAATTCGTTAGTAAGATTTTTCTTTTTGTAATTTATACTGCAATGTTTATTTACGTGAATCATAGTAGGTATCTGAAAGTGTTATTTTATGAAAAGATGGTAGTTTTTATAAATCGTTGTCTGCAATCGCCCCTCCGTTGTAATAGTATGGCCATGACAGGTACATATATTAAATAATTAAATTATAAAAAAATCTAATCCGTATCCTCCTATGTAATTATGTATAGGTACCTAACTAGTGAGCTATGTACTTTTAATGTGGATAATTTGTACAACAACAATTACTATAACAACTACTATTAATTTTACTTCAACAATTTATTTAATATACCTTCTAGATTGGTATGTAGGCATAATGATTTACAATCATTATTCGTATTGGTATCTAATCAAAATTGTAAAACGAATGTATTTTATCACTATTAGTTTAAAAAAAAAAGTGGTGGTGATTAACTTAAAAACTGTTTTTGGAATTATTTAGTAATAGTTCTTCAAAAGAAAACTACTTCAGTCCAAGAAAAAAACATGTCCAGTGATTAAAAAACCAGGGCAAATTCACACCTTATTCTGTTAAAAGTAAGGTGGTTTTTTCTTCTGTAATTTAAATTGACTAGACATGTTCTTTCCGTGGACCCTTTACATATTGTATGTATTATGTGTGGGTTAATATTGTGGGGCAGATATTTATAAGTACATAAGTACTTCATAAGGTAATAATATCTTTTAGACAGTAGAAGATAGCAGAAGTAATGAAAAATATAAAGAAAATGCAAAAGTTTGTGCAAAAGCACCTGGTATCCTACGTACCAGGATGCGTAGCAAAGTTGCCAATCGCTAGCGCTTAGTAGCTTATCGCAGTTTTCGCTCTCTGTCACTCTTTCATATTAGTGCGACAAAGATAGTTAGCTGCCTTTCGCATACGATTGACGATGAAGCACTAGCAATTGGCAACTTGTCTAAGCACTCTGATACACCAATAAACGTGTATTGTATTAATTTAAAAGAAATAGCTAGTAAACTACTTTTCATAATGTATTCTCTTAAAAAACATTATCTACTCACAAAGCCATAACTTGCAAAAAATCATCACAATAAAAAAATACCCTACATAAAATTAACTAATTAAGCTGCAACGCTTGGAGAGTGAACTTTATACTTTCTGTTTTTTCTCTAGGTAGGTAGCGTTCAAAGGAGCTGGCGGGGCGCGGCGGGCGGGGGCCGGAATTAAGAGGGAGCAGGGGGCCGCCCTGGATACTGAGAGGAGTTTTAACCAATTAATTTTGTTCCTCAACGCAAACTCCGCTATATAATAAGGTATAAGTAGACATTAACCGCTGCCGATAGCTGCCCGGGACTCGCTCTATAACGATGTTTTAATTCTTGTTAAGCTCCGTTTCTCCACTTTTAATATTTAATGGCATTTTCATGGCGCGTGTTTTATGGCGCACTCACGAGTCGGTTATTGACGTTTCGGCGACGCCGTAGCGTGATTTGTAATTTAATTGCGAATTGACGTAAGCTATCTCTGTGATGCACTCGAACTTTGTTAGGGTACGAACCCTTAGTAAAAGATAACGTAGTATTTGTAAATAATTACACTGTGCAATTTTATTTAATATGTTGTGAAGTATAGTAGCCCAAAAAATTGGATTAACATATTTGGTCTTCAGACTCACCGTTTATCAAAGTATGGAACTGCTTGCCATAATTGTTTATTTTATGTTGTTATTGAGTCCACTAAGCTGTAGTGGCCGAGTAGTTTGGTTGGTACACTCGGTATTTTTTCTTTGGTATATAACATCTAATATTTGTATTTATAAACATAATAGTGTTACTACATTAAGAATACAACTGAAAAAAAACAATTGAAGTTATTCCACAAAATAATACACATTTTAAAATTAAGCAGATATAAAATAAAAACTTTTAAAGTAAGCACTCAATAGGTTCGCAACTACCAAAACTTCTAACTGTACCCCATCGTGTACATAACATATAATATGTTACAAGCCACCCCAAATGAACCCGTAAGTAGGTCATCATACTAATCATCAGCATCACGTCAGCGGCGCACTTGCGCGACAAGATGCTGCGCAGACGCACGCACACCTGCTCTGCTCTTTGTCTACCACATGTCGCCGCCCGTGCTATATATCTACACCCGTAAATAAATCACAAAAAACACCCCCCCTTTACCAAACCGTGACTAAACACTCCATCTCGCAAGATTTAAAAATAAGACTTTACAAAAACACTAGCGATCGCGCCTTCCAATATGACGCTCTTAAAAAACAGTTCTTAACAACGGTATTGTGTTGTTAAAAAACAGGAACGCGCTCGAAAAAACAAACCGCAGACTGCTGTTAAAAAACAGACAGCACGCGAGCGAGGCACCCTTTCCCTTTCGCGACGCGAGCTACACTTTTTCTTTATCTACGGGGGTTGAGTTTTTTACGAAGCTTCGTATAAATTAATAACGTGGTTATAATCTGCTCCTTGGAACACTTTCTTTGTTATTTTTTCCAGTTATCATTTGTTTTTGGCCGGAAGGAAGGCCTATTGATTACTGTAGGTGACAGGTGTCGCTTTTGTTTATGCCCTGGCGCTCGCGCAGAATGGTTGACGTAATGATAGACATTTTGGAATATTTCACAAAACGCAATTATACAAATTATAGAGCGTACGTTTGTTTGAAGTCATGTGTGCGAGCCAATTGGCGATGAATAGTGTCAGAGACAAAAAGTTACCAGGCCAAGTTACTTACAAGCTCATGAACATTTTGCATACGAAATATGAATGCTTTCTTTTTCAATTTGTGGAATATTGATATTGTACGCATTTTATTCTGGCTGGCCGAAATGGTTGAAATAATAGATTCACATATCATCGAGCTTTTAAAATAAATAAGTTGCAATTCTTAGTTGTGAATTTCCAATAACTAACTATATTTATAAGAATTAGAAATGGAATCGTTGTAAGAAAGGGTTCCGGACATTTAAAGTGTTTAAAGGAAAGTAAGATAAGTAGTTTTAGTAAATTAATCATCACCGAGAGTCACATCTCCTGATCTGATCTAACAACGTTTTGTTTATTTTTCTGTGATACGATCACGATAAAGGCACTTGTCTTATTCACATCTCGTAGAAGGAATATCTGGATCTTGACCTAGCATGCACAATGTATGAGCTGTCAAAATATCTCAAGAAAGTGCTTCTGCAAAAGTATGTGACTGATATTATCATGTCATATACATTATCTAATGCTCGTATCCGATTATTACAGGATATGCATCGCACGATTTCTGCTTTACTTAAATAAAGAAATTAAAATATAATCACGGTACGTTCCTTAAAATTTGAATTCTTCCTTAAATTTTGTTTAATGACCAAAAACTCTGTTGGAGATAAAACCTGGTATTACAATACATACGATTACCTAACTAATTTTGTAGGTAACTAATAAAATAAACTGCGCAGTTGCGCACGCAGATACGCTTCACTAATTAAAACTTAAAAATCCTTTACAGAACATAAAATCAAACGAGTATTTTAATTTGAAATGGCTTTATCACAAAAAGCCAGTCTGCCGGAAGACGCACCAGGAAATGAGTGCGTTCGGCTAAAACGAGAACTCGGTTTTTGCCCACATTCTACATTTGCCGACTAAACCGCCGACGGTACCTACACTATCATCATTTCTCCATTACTAAACATTCTTCAATTTTAAGTATTTTAGATTACTGCAATTCACAAAATATACGCGTTTTTTTACATATTTGCGTTAATATTTAATAGCTATGTATGTGCTGCGTAGGTGGTAGATGGCTATCAAAGCGCTGTTTCTGTGCGTTAAACGTTGCAAAAGAAAAGTTTAATGTTTTTTCATCTACGTAACTAAATACGTAAAAACCTATTAAAGTTCCAAGCATCAAATAAAAGTGATGGTCATCAAGATCGTTATTTTGTCTCTTCAAGTGTGAAATTATTCGAGACGTCGTGATCGTAGGACATAAAAAAATCCCTTGTCTGTTACAATGAAAGTGATACAAAAGTTTTTAGAATGGAGTAAATAGCGCAAAGGCTTCGATACAAAGTTATCAATGGCTGTCGAACCTCGGGTAAGCAAATACTGAGTGAATACGTTAGGTGCATCGTATCCAGTTCTAAACAGGCGTAAGTGTATGAACATTGTGTTGGATATAGGCTGTTATATGTCTTAGCGGTTTTATTGTGACGCAGACGGCGGTGCACGTGTGGCCTCGTCGGCCAAAAGGTTAACTTTTGTCAATGCGAGTGTGAATCAAATCCGTTGCTCCATTTGATTTCTCGCAAATCATTGTCTAGCGATTAGAAAGGGAAGGACAAGACGCATATTTACATGGGATATGATTTTCAATCTTTATAGAACACGCTTAAGTAACTATAATAGACGTGCATATTAAAATCATTAAATAATCCTTAGATTTAATGCATAAAGTCTTAGATAGTTAAAGTCTTAGTTAGTGTTTTCATTAAAAACTGTCGTGTAGATATAGTTCGCGTCTCTCCTGTGGATATTGCAAAAAATATTTTTGGACCAAAAGGCCTAATTTTCGTTCGATCATAGATAATGTTAGGTATACTTGATTCGCATAACCGGCATCAACGCTTTCGTATTCTACACGGCTTAACCATAAATTACACACACACAAGTAAATACACCACAGGAAAGACTTATGAATAAATGTTGTTTATGAATTCAGGATTTTATTGCACTGTTGTTATTTACTTTAAACTAACAAAATATTTAAATATTATACGGTCTAGCCTCTTGGTCACTGAGCAAAAAATAATATCTTAAGGGCCTACCGTAGTGTATCAATGCATAGGTACATTATTAGATAAACTACAAGCTTGTAAACTTAAGGATTTCATTAATTCATTTAATTGTCATGTATTCATCACAAAAAAATGTGTTAAAATACTTAATACTAAAAATATACCATATTAGGTATACTAAATTAGTTATAAAATTCGACTTAAGTAAAGTAAATATAAAGAAATGCTACACTAATTAACAATAGGGTAAATCCACAAGACTGTAACATGAGTTACATCGATTACCAATTCTTTTGTATGTTCTTTTATTAATCAAGTAGAAATCAAGTAGATTAAAGCGTCCACATAAAGACAGCCAGACTAGACATACGGAAACTCAACTTTGTTTAATTAATTTAAAAACAGGAAAAAATGGTAACTGTTGTTACAGTCTTGTGGATTTACCCAATGTTACTTAAAAGACACGATGCATTGATCCAAGATGCATCTACAAACTGCAGCATCAGCGGCACGTCCCCAAGAGCAGCCATTATTTAATGGAGTCCCTCGAGTGTCGGGTCCCCACCACTCCAGCCGACGCAATAAAAACTATACTCCGCCCGCGCCTCGTCACGCAGAAGCCTTTATTTTGATAGCGAATTCGGTTACCCGCCATCCATTGTCCCGCGACGTTTGATTATTGATTTTTACGCCAAATATTCTTTTTTCAAAAATCCCTATTCAACGAAATTATTTCCTTTAACATTTGATATTCCACAAAAGGATGATGCACAATGTCATTAATAACCCGTATGGAACTTGTCGCGATTCATAGTATTATTCTTTTCGGATAAATCCTCTAGGTAAACACTTATGGGACTGTTCCGCAAGTCACGGTTGCTTTAGTCAAAAATGGTTTACGTATAGGCTACCGGATTACGCAGATCTATGCAACTCTTTACTAAATAAATAAATATAGTGGGAAAATAAATCAAGATTGTCTAATAGTAGCTTACTGTAGAACAGTAAAGATTTTATTATGAATAGGTAGCACCCATACGTTAATAGTGGGTAGGGTATGTATAGGTACTCGTACAAAAATAATGTTAAGGGCTGTATACCAACCAACAGCATGTACTTTTGAAATACGACTACATAACGTCATTTCAATTAGTGAAGCAATTTTTTCCCATTTTGTAATATGGATATCATGTACATTACCTAAAAAACTTTATTTATTCCATAACTTAGGGGATAAAATCCCATCAGCACCTCCAGCTTCGTAGCCAAAGTCACTACAGGCTAACCCGTTAAATATACTTAAACTTGTGCTAATTTAGCAAGCCGTTAAGCATCGTTCATACCTTTTGATCTTATAGGCGTATTCATAATCGAAAGGGGCAAACATTACTGGCTATTGGCTACGGAGATCATTAATTTAGGTACCTCTAATCTAGTAATATACAATTTTCACTACCAACCCCAATTCTTGCGTCGTAAGTGTCGAATAACGGATTGTAGTGTCACTGACCATTTGTTTATAGAAGATTGTCAATGGGCAGCAGCATCATCTTAGTGGACACACTATCGGCAATACGCTCGGACAGCGTGGCTATTATGGCCATTTGCCCCCTTAAAATGCGTCTTTGCGCATAGGTAACAGGAGAAACTTATGTTTAGCAGTGTACTGAAATAGGCTAAGGATAATACGATAATGAATGTTGTAATACAACGCCATAGGAAGAACAACGACGAAACAAGTATAAGATTTATTTACAGCGATAACTGGATAACATGAAATCGATGATCTCAGATATGGCCGATACGGGGTATTCCGTGAAACATTACATCGGCGGACGCGGGCAGCTAGGCGGCGGGCTCTAATCTCTGCCCAACAGAAGGTAAGAAAGGAGTTTCGCGCAAACTTGTTTACTACAGTACGTCTAATCCTTTAATCCTCCAAGTATCGCTACCGTTCAGCCTCAGAGCGAAGCCTGTAACAATGCTTAATTGTCACCGAAATACTATACTTATCCCCTTTATCTTGTGTTTGGAGCCGCTACCAAAAGAAGCCTCACAAAAGAATTTGTTTGTGTCCGCTTTGCATCAGTTTGTGGATCGCCATCAGAAGCCGCCGTGTTTATGTTTAATCCGTTTCTAATGTCCTTTCTCCATGTGTACACGGACAAAGCGTCCCGCTTATACAAATAAAGTTTGCGTTTTCGCTAAAGGTCCACAATTAAGTCAAATGTATTCCGATCAAAATACTTTCGGTGAGTAAAGCCGACAAAACCAACACTGTCATGAACCACAGAAAAGGAATAAAAAGCAACCCTTAGATCAAAAGAGTATTCAGTGATAGACAACAAATCGATTCGTGAAACTTTTATTCCATTTTGGCAGAAAAAATAAAAGGAAAAATAATAGGTACCACTCGAGCCGTTGCTTGTTTTGGTGGAGGTTAATATAATTAATAAAAGAACTCGTAAAAACATCGTTTGATGAAACTCTATCTTCGCGAAATCAGATCTCGGCCTGCCCACTCCCGGGTCGCGGAGAAACCCCAGTTTTTTTCGTTTTATGTAAAAAGTGTAAGCAGGCGGAGGCGGTCGGCAGCTGCTCCGAGTTTCAACTTGCCAAAATCTCTCGAGTAGTGTCTCTCGAGCTACTTACATGGGTAGTAACCACCTACCCTGATAATACAAAATATGTAAGTACATCGTAGGAAATTGATTCATGTTAATTCGGTACAATTATATTAAGTTTTTAAGCTAACAATGTTTGCAAATGCCATCTTCATGGAGATGAAGTCCTGGATTCTTGCGTGAAGATGGCATTTGTAATAGTGCCAAAATTGGGTATCGGGTGCTCAATAATTTCAATCTACATAGTAAATATCCCGTTTTAAATCATACTAATATCGGTATAATTAATGTACATTAGCCACAGTGATAGTTTTACTATTTTCGATAGAAATCTTACATTGTTGTCATGTCTCTATGACAAAGTACGAAATGTACATAACATAATAAATCAATTCCTTTCATTATTAATACTGATATTTTTAGAATATTTATATTTATTATTATATTCCTGCTATCTACTGCTACCTTACTTGAAAGTTAAATATCCACAGAAAATATTGTCTTACCTTATGTGTTGTTGTGTTGAATATCATACGAGTACATTGTACCTATAAGTTACGAATTATGTACCTATACTTATAGACAAATAAAACAAATAAAAACATCAAGTACCCATATGTTTGCAATAAGGTGCCTAATTGTTTTAAATAATCCGTATTACTAGACAAGGTATGTAACAACCTATAACTATCTAACAACCTATAGCTATCTTATCATATAAATAATAATTGGCACATTTGCAATTTTGAATATTATATTGTATAATAGAAAGTAAGGAACTTCTTTTTTACCTGCATTTCTCCGATTATAATATGATGGACGGTATAAAAAAGTATGTAAGTAACCCATTATCTACAGTTCGCGTCAAACCTATGTTTTTTTTTTCAAAAATATCGAACATTCTGTTAAACATTGCAATCCCGCACACGTTATAAATCGACAGATAAAGGGCACTTTTTACGCCTTTTATACAGTTTTTGCGCAAAAACGCTTTATAACGGGTTTGCAACTTGATAACCCCAACACCTTGATCAATATGGGTTAGTAGTGCTGGCACCGGTACGGTGGTACAAGGGGTTTTACACTCGTACCAAGCTGCAAGTAAGGCGACACCATCCGGAGTAATGTTAACTGTTAAAGAGTGCAAAGGATTTCGCAATTGCTGTGCCAGGTACGTACAGTATTTTTTTATAACGGTATACACTCTATGTTGCAGTTACATATTTACTATTTTTGATTCCATTGTATACATCATGGTTCATGGACTTCATGATATTTAGCTGATAAGTATATGGTATCGTGGTCTTTAATGTAATCCAGTAGACCAACTACTGTCTAATACGAATACTTTAAAAAATATATTACAAAGATATTATATTATATAGAGTAATAAAACTATAACCAACCATCATATTATAATCATGGTGGACACATTACTGCGATCGCCATTCCGCTTGCCTAGCATGGCGATTCTGGGCATTTACCTCCTAATGCGTCTATACGCATAGTTAATAGGAGAGGCCTACGTCCAGCAAACTGTGATAGGCTGATGATGTGTGTAATGTGAAAACTATAACTCTCACATAGATATAATTTACATTAATATACGCCATTTTAGTATGTACAAAGCGAATAATCGATCTTAGCCAAAAAATAGTTTGTCACAACTCACAATATTTATATGTATTCACATACGCGTACTTCTAGTTTATACTAGGAACCAAATCCTTTTGTTGACGCAAGTAAGAGTCAAGTGTCTGAGGCAGCCGTCAAAAACAGAGCAATAAATATTAAATGAATTACTCTTGTGTTTACACTAGTTAGCACAACACTAGGTCGATTTCAAAGGTTATATTCAATTGTTCAATATGTTTCGACAGTTGCGCATGACAATAGTTATTTGTTATACAAGGGTGCAAAGTTGTATTTTACCCGCGAGTATGAAATTGAAACACGAGCAAGCGAGGATTCTATAGTTGAACCACGAGCGAAGCGAGTGGTTCTAAAATAGAATCCTGAGCGCAGCGAGTGTTTTAACATACGAGAAGTAAAATACATTTGCACCCGTGTGTAACACAAAACTTTTCCCCTCACTATAGCGAGGAAACTCAAAAAAGGTAATTATTTGTTCACATTACAATCATCATCGGGTTAGTGATAATAATTTTCCAAATGCATCATGTATTTAATGCAAAATTTTGTCGCAGTAAACTTAGCACGAAAAAGTAAACGCAGCACGATTTTAACACATTCCTGTAGTTGCACACCAACGCCAATGCATTATTAAATCATTCACATTCATTATTTTTACAAAATTATAACAAAACACCCTGAAAGTTGTTTAGTTTACTATTTTTATGCGTGTTCGAGTCGGTAAATAAAGATTATAACCTATAATATTCTTTGACAATGTTGACGTTGACATTTTCTGCGTTTTGTGATTGCATCTAGTCATCTTATCATCATTCACTAAAACAATTGTTACTTATGGAATTTTAGGATTTATATGTTAAAATCATCATATTATATAAAGGTTTGTATTTTACACTAAATTCTCAAACAAATTATTTAATTATCATTAATATGGAACAATTTCCATGAGCATTTTACGTTTTGTTATTCCAAAACCAAGGTCATTACTTTGCCACACAAGTGAATAATATGCGTTTTTACACGTTCGTATTAAAGGATAAACGAGCACTTTACGAGCTAGTGAGGGGAAAAATTAATTTACCCTGCAACCTTGTTGATATAGTAGGTATACATTTTTGCCCAAGTTATTAAACTTATTAACCGACATGACACTCTTCTTTACAAAGGTTTATACATGTACCGGAATTCTTTTACATTTATTTCGTTTAAAATCGCATCGGAAGCATTTTTCGATCGATTAATTAATTAGATTAATTTCCTCTCGATTAATATTAGGATTTTTTTTAAAGATTTAATGTTAACAATTTATCAATCGTTATTTGACAACTCCGTCGATGGATTTAATAGCATTTTTTTAAATTATTTGGAAGTAATTTAGGACTATTGATAGTTTAATCGATTGGTAAGCGATCGCGATGTTTTTAATTAAAATATGAATAAATCCCATCTATGTGTATTACATACACACATTTAAACCAAGAAACATTTAAAATCTCCGGCGGGTTTACATAAATCCACTTTCAATATTTAGTTAAAGTAGTTATCTACTTCAGTATGTTTAGAACATGATTGGTATCTATGTCAATATGTCGCTCGAGATAGATTTTCCATCTTTTACTAACTGTATGCATAAAAGATGGATGGATAGTCTATGTCGCGGCGACATATTGTCGCTCAAATCTTGTGCTAAGCTTACTGATCTAATTAATATTATGATCTAATTAATATATGTATGTTTCACAAAAAGTAAAAATAGACAGTAGTCGTATCAGCTACATAATTAATTAAATTTGCTCTCCAGCTACAGGATGCTTAGCCAAGTAGCCAATCGCTTGATCTTAATCGTCAATCGTAAACGAAAGTGACAGAGAGGGAAAACTACGATACGCTACTAAGCGCTAGCGCTTGGCATCTTGGCTAAGCACCCAGGTACCTAAATTATATAATTTTGCCACAACAAGAAACGAAACCTAGACAACCAAATCTCCCATTACGCTCTACATTCATTGCTCACTCGGGGTTTTCATATCATACTTATTATCGGTGATTTGCTATCAATAGACCAATAAATATTGACTCGTTTGCCAATGACCCCCTGCAACACGACCTTGACAGAAATCAATACACAAGTGCACCAACTGATCAGCTGATCTCTTGTACAGAGTTCAATGCTCCCAGCATTGTTCTCAGCGTCATAAAAAACGATGCTGCATAAAAAGCGTGTCGGACAAAAACCCAACCCTTTCGCTGCAGCGGCAGGTACTGCAACCCTTTACAAAAAACCCCTGGGGAGGCGAACGGGTAAAAAAGGGTTGCATTACGCATGCGTCCCTAAGGATCAGTGCCCTTGCCAGTTTTTTACAATGGGTTTTTTAATCGATCGAGTTATCATTATTTTAAACTAATAATACGCTAGCTTTGTAACAGAATATTGATTTTGTCACGGCTAATTTGATTCGACCAAAGGTATAAACATTAGCCTACAACAAACTTAATGTTTATAGAAAATTCATTAGGATGATTAGGTATTTCAATATTTTTATCATAATTATATGATTTGGCCTAATTAGTAACCAAAATTAGTAATCGGTACTTAGTTATCAAACTATCAATCGAGATCATTATAATCAAGAGTTAAACATTGATCAATAAGTACCTATTTAAACTTATGTTTTCGAGGACGACTATGATAATAAGCGCCTAGTAACATTCCTTTTAGTGCGACAAACGACATGATCTTAATGTCCCGTATTCGAACAATTAAGTGTAAGTAGTAAAAAAGCGATTCCTTCCCTTGTTGTTCTCGAATAAAACGCGGATACCAGACGTCATTAATATTCATTTATATGAAAATCGCTATAAAAGCGAACAAGAAACAGGGCGCACCTTCTCAAGTCCTCGGGGCTATAATAAGAACAAATTTAACATTAACGACAAACGCACGTAATTCGATAATAACACAAACAGTTGTAACAAAAACACGAACAAAGCTACCAAACAGTGGAGCGAAACTATAATTAAGAAAGATAAATATCGTTTATTACTGTTAGGAAAGTCGATTAGAAAAAACTACCCCTTTCACCCCACAATTTGTAACCCGTGCAGTGCCCACGCCACGCGGCGCGCCTGTGTGCGCGGATACAGTGTACTCACTACCCACACGCCGGCGAGCGTACCCACACGGTGCTCGGCGGTATGGAGTGCACTTCAATATCATAATATTCATAGTAAATGAACAAGCGGAAGTGCTAATCTTAGACATAGGTTAGTTTAATTCGATTTAATTTATGTAGGTACTTGTACCTGTATAAATTGTACTGTTTTGAGAAAAAAAGACCAACATAAAAAAATTGTTCGACATCTAACTCGTACCCATACCTACAATATTAAAAAGATAACATTTTCAGAAAATTACATATTTAAGAGCTTTAATGAAAACAAAATTTAACTTCATATTTTTGTGTTACAAAACGTTCGTGTTGTTGAAACGACGTGTTTTTTTCATTAAATTTTAAATACCATATATTTTTTAGCAACCAACCCGTTAAGAACTTTTATTTCTTTGAATATAAATATACATATATACTAGTAACCAAACAATGTAGAAAATAATGATTACCCTTTATGAAATAATATGTGATTTGGGTAAAATTAATAGTTTAAGCTTAATTTGAGAATCATATCCCAAAGCTAGTAAAAGTTCCTAATCCCGGTAAGAGGTATATTTGTGTGTTGATTTACCTTTTGTAACTTGGAGTACCTACTCCTTGGCGTACTTAATTATTACATATGTAATAATGTATGATTATATATGAATGAGCAACGTGTATTGATGTCCAACGGTTTACCTATTCCAAATTAGAGTAAGCTTTCTGTGATGTACCTATGTTAATTACTAGGACCTACAAAAAACATAGATTCATTTTAATGTTATTACGTTACTTCCACTGAAACATAACATAGTATATTATGATTGGGATGTAGGTATAGGTATTCCTGAACTTTACCTTGTCGCAGTTTTTAATCGCAATTGTTTTGGCCATTCATGTGTTATACACATACGTATTGTATAAAAATACAGAAGCTGCCTCCATACGCCCAACCAAGCACAGAAAAAAATGTTACAGTTACATAACGCTTTTCCATAATAATAGAATCATTATCGAAAACAGAAGAGCGGGCAGCTGATTTATTGGACGATAATGGTCGCTGTCATAAATAGCTTTTTTAATGAACGTTTTTTTATTTAGTTGAAGCAAGAACACCGGGCTCTGCTTTTTAATGCAGTGTTTCAAATTATGTATGCATATCCCTTTTTTAAGTTTATTCTTTAATAAAAACGGGTTTGGAAAAACAGCTAGTCAGCTTGTGTCGCGTGGGGAGAGGTCTGATTAGATAGGTAGGTAAGCTGTGTGTTAGGCAACTGTTTCTACTCGTAATGTGTTGGCTTGGGGCTTAATTCCCTAATATTTTATTATTAGTGTGTGTTGGTAACTCAGACTATTTTATAGATATTTAAAAACAGAATAAAGTATATATAAGACGTTATATGACGATAATAGTTTTATCAGTAAATACCTTAATAGGTAACTTTAGGTCCGGGTCATTGTTTTCGTAACCTGCTTATGTTGGATTAATTAAAGTAGTCATATTTTTTTTTGTAAAATTTCGTTGAAATACTTGAGGAAGGGGACAAAGATAAGGTGAACTATAATTTTGAAATTGTATTAAGACAAGCACTACCTATTTAAAGATAGATGAATATAATCAGGAAGCGGTGTACCTCGAAATGTCATCAGTAATAATTGAAATACTTGTAATCCCAATAATACATTTAATATAATGTCTATTAATTTTAAATATCACTGTCGATTAAAGTATCTCCCTATAGGTATCTCCTAAGTATTCATAAATATGTATACGTCTCTTCATTTTATTCGATTTAACAAAGCTAACAATAATATTATTGGTAAACATTTAGGTATTTTGTTTGTTATTGTTCTCACTATGTACGGTTGGCTGCAAAATATGTTATCGATTTTGAAAATTTGTAGCTTGTGCCTCGGATCGGACATACGTTCCGTAGTGTGTAGGTATATATTTTTAGACGTGAATGTACCTGCTTCATTTTGATTGCTGTGGGTCGATAATTTTAATATTTTCTTATGGTTTATAACTGCATACCTGCAAATGTATTGTCTATTAATACTTTTACAAAAACTACATATCTTAGACTAATTGAATAATTATCTTAGGGATATTATTATTATACTAATTACTTTACATTTTTAATCTAGGTTTTGTAGGTAATTATTGTTTTTCATATTAGGTACTTTAAATGTTTCCATTCTTACATCTTCCCTAGAAATGTTTTATTAGGCTCTATGGTTGACTGTAGAGTTCTTTTAATGATATGCAATAAGTTCAAATCAAGCACTCTCCAGAAAAAAATATAAAAGCAACACTTACCATAAAACAAATAAACCCACATAATAAAACAAACAATTTTCTCCAACAACATAGCGAGGATAACAGAATTGTCTACGGTAGGAAACAAACGTAAAACGTTGGCAACCGTCACCTACATCTGTGACCTTGACAAATGCACGCGGCCGGAATCGCGAATCCCCGATCGTGATTTATAGTTCGACGACGATATTAGTAGTTGCACTCCGCAGCGCACGGGTTAAACTAAGACTTAATGTCATTGGAAGAAGATCGTTTTTATTTTTGTTCTTCTTTGCACTCATTAGGTATATAACTATACTAACTATAGAGGTTGGTGCCTGGGTTAAGGATCATTAAATACGTTCATTTCCAGGATATTTTATTTTATGTAATGTTATAATTATAATAAACAGAAAAATCGTTACATTAGGTATACAATTCATTTATTTAAAAAAAAATAGTTTTTTTACAGTGGTAACAACTACGAGTATCCGTAATCCGTATTCCATATATGCGTATTCCATTACTACTGCGACTAAATATTTATCCCTACATTTTAATACAATGCATTTTTACATATTTAAAAAAATTGAGTTGAACTACGAGTAATCCGTGTCCCATATATGGTTTCGGAACTACTCTAGTACTGTGGCTAGCGGGCAATCTCGGCGCGGAAAGATTCGTCGCGTCATTACTCCGCACACCGTCGACTTAAAGCGAGTTAAAAATTCACAAATTCCCCGTTGAAAAAAGAGTTAATATTGATCGTAGATTTCTCGTCGTGGGGTGCAGCGGCCGGCTGAGTCACCCCACGGTTTTTTACTCACCCTAAGTTATATTTTTTGTAGAACCCCCCTCTCCCCCCCGACCCGCTTTAAAGGATGAGTAGTCTCTATGGAAACGGCTCGATCTAATTTATAGGCGGGAGAAAGTACGGATTGCTTAATTAAGAATTTAAAATGTGTCTTCTAAGTAATTAATTAAAATTTTTCAGCTCGCGAAATTTCAACTTTTTCGAGATGAAAAGATTCTCTAATTTACCTGAGAACGTTTCGTCGGACAATTAAAAATTCATTAAGATTTGTGTAACTGTGAAACAAAGGATAATTTGGAGTTTGTACTTATTTGAATTCTTAATCATTTGAATGATTGTGATTCAAATTTAGACGGTGTGTGACGTGCATTATATGAGGGACGGTGTATGCATGCAAGGGTTGTGGCGAGGGCACGCGCGGGTTAAAAAAGTGGCGTCAGTTGGCGCTTTTTTGTGGCGCGGAGCGGCCGCGGGGGCGCCGGCGCCGGCGTTCAGGTGAGTCCACGCATCATACCATACGCTCCTTGAAAACCATACTATCATTGTACTATCGACAAAATTGAATCCTGACCCACAAAAAGAGCTTGTCATAGTAACATTGAAAGTCGAATTGTACGTCAGATGCAGTAATTTTGTTTTCAAAGTTACTATGACAAGCTCCTATTGTCATATTATAGTATTGGGTCAGGATTCAATTTTGTCGATAGTACAGTCACCGACAAAAGTAGCGCTATAGGTGCATTCAGACCAAACGAGCATTCGCTATTCTATCCCCCACCCTACGAAATCAACGAATCACGTTTTGTGTAACTATCGAATTTCGTAGAGTAGGGGGTTAGAATAGCGAATGATCGTTTGGTCTGAATGCACCTTATGAAGACCACAAAAATATCCGACAGTCTTATTTTTACTGAGATAAGAGCATGTCACAATTTTTTGCGAAGTTCATAGTGCAAGATACTATTGCCGGTGACTGTACCGTTTTCATAAACAATACGATTCTAATGCTTTTTACACGAAAACTATACTGTCACAATTAACATCAGTGCAGCGGCCCTAGCACATCTTGCGTTTGACAGTAGCTCGCGGCCTTGTCGCGACTATTTACCCATTTACCACATTACCCATTGTTATATTAAATATAACAATCAAATATATATACTAAAATGTTGGTTTATTGCTCTCAGAATTCAACACGTAAATCCTGAATGAGGCAGCAACGTAGATTCTGTGAAAAAACGTAGTACCTATATCTAACTGTTTACAATCAAATAGTGGTGTTGTTCAATTCGTTATGAACAAATCTATGTTAACCAACATAGGTATATAATATGTAAATTTCATACGGTTGCTGCATTTCAGATTCGCACAGTAAGAGATACTAGATTTTTTATCATCGCTGTCAAGGAGCGTACGCTTTACATGCATTGTTATAACATATGATTATAGTCGGATAGGTATTTACGTATCCGTTCGCTTGCTTATCTATACCATCATAATCCTTTATAGGGCACCGGTCTCAAAAGCGACCACCCTACAATACCGTCTTTTTTTTCTTACGCAGAATTTTTTGTACTACATGATTATGATTTTTTTGAGTCTTGTCCGCTAAAGGGTTAAGGGCATATTTCGCCATCCCCGTATCTAGAATATATGTTTCATATAAATGTAAGCCATCTTTTTATATATTTGTCTGAGGAAAAGGATACTGATAATTTTGTCTGAAGATTATATATTTCTGCGTGAATTTTGAAACAGGTCGTTGAGAACCCGATTTGACCATAACCTTGCTAATGCGTAGGCATTAATAAAAACTGAATATTAGATCCAAATCTTTTTTTAATAAACTTACTTCATAACAACCTTTAGTAGTGTCGCTCTTCGCAAGAGTTACCAAGTTCGCTTGACAGAAATCAAAGCGGCAATCCAAAAAAATACTTAGGCATCTCCCTTATAAAACCCCCACTTATATTCATAACGCCACGCTACACAATCCTTCCTAATTCCCTCGATTTACGACCACCGGCACAAAAGGTATCGATCTACATTCGCTGATCATAATAATTAGATCTTGTGGGTTAGGCGAAAAAAAACAATGGCGACAACGCTGCCTAATGAGCCATAAAGAAGAAAACGATACGTAGAGCAAGGCTAGACAAAAGGAGGGGAGGCGATAGGGGGAGGAAGGGGGGAGCTAAATTAATTTGCGCGCTCCCGCCAAACAAAGGCTCGCTAATGGAACGCGCCGAATGGAAAAAATGCCACCGTCCGCTCTCTGGCGACTTATTTTTTGTAAACACAACCTTTGACTTACCCAAATGAATAACATTACACGTTTCGCTTTCTCCGGGCCTAATGAGCGAGAACGCGATACTCGATTTTAAGCTTTTCTGATTTAATTATGTTATATTTAATTTGATTTGTGAAATGTGAGAGAAGTTCGAGGAAAAAAGTTAAGGTTAGTTAGTAATTGAATGGCGCGTTGTCGGATCAAACGATTACTTCGTGAAGCACTTCGTTAATGCTATCGTATTCCCGGATTCTTCGACTGAGATTTTGAGAGGCATTATTTTTCTGGACGTTTGTAATGTGCTCTTAAAATGGTGTGGGTGTGTTGAGGTCTACAACTACATAGTATATTAGGTGGGCCAATCAACTACACCGATATTTTATGTTTCGGCTTATGGTGGTCCCGTTTTATCCATTTATCGTGCTACGCGTCACTTTCGCACTTGCATACTTGTTAGAACGTGACGGCAATGACGACAAACGATTAGATGCGGTACTATTGCATGATTTAGTAATGCTTTAGCTAGTTTAGGTGAACCTACATATGCATGGCAATTAATACTATGTAGGTATAGGTACACATATTTCAAATAGTTGATGGAATGAGGCAAGTTCCTTCCGTTCGAAGAATGAAGCGACAAGTTTCAAAAAATGTAGCCGCAAAAGAAAGCTATACATAGCAATCTATTTAAATAGTGCATTTTGCCTGTCCATTTATATGAAACAAACGCTAAAATAATTGTTTTATATTAATGCGTGATATCGCGTGCTGCCAATTCAAATGTTTAAAAGTCGTATAAAATTATGAAATTAAGGTAATTAAAGTACATTTTAAAAGTGTCGATATTCGAAGTTCACATTGATATAATTTGATTTTGATTGAATTGAATTTCGTTTTTTTAATGTAGTACAAAGCATAAAATTAAGTATTCGTGGATGACACATAAAATACACACTTTCCTTGAAATTATTCAAACAATTTCATAGTTATGAATCTAATTAATGTTACGATTGGTTCAAAATGATTCCTTTGTCAAATGCGATTATCTGATCAGTCGACTAATAAGATAATTTGACTGATCATATAATCACGTATGATATTTTGACGTTTTCAAAGCTAATAAACTTTGCATCCAATCGGATAGTTCGGACACAGCGCGTCGTAGCACTTGCGTAGCCGCCTACGAGCTTTGGTGCTACGCCGCTACGAGTACGTGTATCTTCACAGACTAATAAATACGTCATTATTTCTGTATTGATTATAATGATTAAGGTGGAAATACTAGTACTCGATGCTGTGCTCGTCACTATAGCTTGAGTTGCCATCGATAAAATAAAATAACCTATTAGAGCATTTAAACGATGATTATGTACTTTTAATGCATCATATCCCAACTTTGAAATAATTTGCTTATATCTAAATTATTTGCAATTTTAAGACAGGCTGACGTGTATTAGAACTGAGTGTTCATATTTCCAATGTCCCAATATGTGAAATTGAAACTTGTACTGAAGTGCCATCTATTGGGACTGCCAGCAAAAGCACCTGGTGCTTACTCATACAATGGAGTTGACTAAGAAAATTTGCAATTTTGAGAAATAAATTTTGAAATTGTCGCCCTATAAAAGAAATACTATTTAACAAAACTAACAAACTCCACTCCCAAAACACATGATAATACTTTATGTAGATTTATACATGAGCAAAATATCGTGATTCAAATAAATATTCTCCGTTGACATGTTGCGCACTAGTACTTCCACCTTACAAATGTATACAAAAATGGAAGATATACCCTGTCTAACCAACTTGTCAGTAGGAAAAGTCGGCAAATTAAATAAAATAGGTGGGAAAAGTTTGTTGTCCATAGGTTTGAATTTGCCGCCATTTTTTACTGACAAGCCGGTTGGGCAGAGTATATAATTATTATTATTAGATTAGTACCTTCTAACACATAACATTAAGTACTACATATTCTATTGGCACCGTGCGCGATGACAGCGCCATTGACAGGTGGCCATTTTAGACATTATAGTCGCCGTTTTCAAGCGGGAAGTAAGTAAATATTTTGAAAAACATTAATTAAATTTTGTGTTATTTTAATATATAAGGCAATTTTGGACAATTGCAGTCAGTAACATTATTGCTAATAACATTAATATTGTTGTTTTCAGTTAGAAATGAACCTACTCATAACTAAAACGGGGTTTCGTGCACGACATCGTTTTCCAACCGGAGACGATGAATAAAGGGATGAAATTGGTGCAAGCTGCGCATGTTCTCGAGGTTGAAGATATTCGCCAAGAAGACATGTCCCGTATTATCAAATCCCGAGTGGTTCGCCAAGCTTCAGTGACAGCAACGGCGTACAAGACAACTTTGTTTGTAAGTATTATGTAAGCCGATTTTTGTGTTTCGATACCGTTCAATAAAAGTTTTTTCTATTCTCTAACAAATAAATTTACTTACAGCTAAACACCAATTCTCATGTAGAGAGTGTATCGTGCGACTGCGTTTATAATAAGAGTGGGAAATGCAAGAACATTGCAGCACTTATATACTTCATCAATGTTCGATGAATGGTCTTGGAAATCGGTAAAATTTACAGTCACTGTTCTTCTTGGTGTTATTGCAATTAACAATAACACACCTTACTAGGCCCATATTAAATATTTATCTGAAAACAATGAGAAAATATTTGCTGCAGTATGGATTTAACAGCTGAAGTCGGCAACCATAATGTCAATTTTAGCCGCAGCGAGCGCGGCGATCGTTTCGGCTACCCCCTCCACCCGCTTTGCACCCTTGCCAATTCCGTTTGCCAAACAATTCAATAAAATGTACACAATTTTGACAGGACTTTTGCCAAGTGCGAGTCGGACTCGCGCACTAAGGACAGTACCATTATTAATTTTATTTAAAAACACACGTTGCTGTATGGGAGCCCTCTTAAATACCTATTTTATTCTATGTTTTAGCAACAGAATCACAGTATCTGTGAAAACAACTATCTAACTATCACGGTTCACGAGATACAGCCTGGTGGCAGATGGACAGACAGACAAACAGCGGAATCTTGGTGATAGGGTCTCATTTTACCCAAAGTGTGCGGAACCCTAAAACACTTCAGAAAAACTCATAGCAAAAAGCTAATAACTCAGGCTAATAATTATAAAATTCACATATACGTTCATTCAGTATTTTACTTTCTTAAAATAATTAGATACAAACTAATCGAATGTGTTTATTGATAAATCATTTTCGATGAAACACACGTCAAGATCTCTTAGCCCCTCTTCCACGATCTAAGGTTAGCCAACTAACACCGGCTTAACTGGTTAAGTCCATACATTAAGGCACTACTATTCATACCCAGCCTGAGATTGTACAATTGGACCTTAGGGTGGAATACACCCAACCGCCGGTCACCGTTCAATGGCCCTCTAAACAATATTGTATGATAAGTTGCTTAGCAATCTCTTAATGATCTTGATCAGGCTGTCAAGTGGTTGCTGCAAGAGAAAACTACGTGACAGAACTGTTGGACTGCCGTGAAATTCAAAGATTGTATTGACCATTTTGTCTCTCTCATTCCATTGAAGTCGTCATTGGCGTTATTCTGATCGTAAGTGGGACGGTCATGTGCCTCGGTGGGAGCCAGATCACTCCACCGACGTAATCCTCGCTGCCATAACGGCGCCAGATTTATGCGCGCCCAATTAAAAGTTCCGAGCGCTGAAGACTCGAAATTAGTGGAAGTCTCTCGCATTTATCAAGACATCAACGCTGCCGCGCGAAACTTCCAAAATTTAAATTAGAGACGATTTTTACAGCTGCCTCCCCTGGGTGGCTGGAGAGGGGGGTGCTACCCTTTCCTTATAACGAGGAAGGCCTCATGCATTTTTATGTGCTTCTTTTTTCGCCGGCGTTTTAAACAAGGGGGTGAGCGAGGGTGCGCCGGGGGGTGAACTTTTTTATTCGCGTCTTGATAAGTTAGGGTTGAAATTAGACGTTCGAGTTTCGCCCGCGGAATTCTTAATGACGAAAATTAATAAGTTTTCTTTGGAGGGTGCTTTAAAAGCTCGCGCATATATTTATTCGATACGGGCGATACCTGCTCGGTTGCAATCTCTATTGAAATTAAACAACACTGAGTTTTTCTTAATACGATTTGACCTTCGTGCGTTTTGCATAGGGACAACATAGGCACTCGTAAAGCCCTATTGTGTTCGGGTTCTAAAAGGGTTGCTAGTTTGTTCATTGATGCCAAAATATTGCTTTGTAAATATTGCTCTAAATTGTGACAGGTACACTAAAGGTCAAGCTTTTATTGGAATTCTTTTGTTTCACTTTATCTATTCTCATCTGTAAGAACTACCTACATTGTCTAATGTCAAATTGTTTTTCAAGTAAGGTCAAAGGCGTGCAGATATGAAAATACTTAAAAAAACTCTATTGTATTCCTAGTATTGTGTTGTCTTGGAATAGGTGCCGGTTTTATTGCTTAAACAGCGTCGTTGTGACCCTAAGGTCGATGTTAGTAAAAACAAGGGCAAGGTCGCAGAAGCCATTATTATTATTTGATGAAATCATTTAAACTAAACCCAAGTTGAAACTCAAACCACTGAAGGAATACCTAGGCACCAACGGCCTACCTAAGCTATCTAATGTCATCCGCGTGATGTGATAGGCAGCTTAGGCACCTACTGTCAGCATCAAAAAAACTTTATAGCTGCCAAATATTACCAAGTAGGTATATATAGTTCGAGAAATATAAATTGAAGGTTTAGTTTTACTATAATGTAGGTAGAAAGTTACCAATTTATAAGTATTTCTCGAACTAGAACTCCGACAGTATACAGTAAACACGTTCGGATGTATAATGTAGGTTGGAGTAGTGACAAATGTATTCTTACTGCCCTCACCACACGGCATACACGTAAAATATCACAATAAATAATTATATTTTCTAAATAACTTCCGCGGAAATTTGCCAAACGTTATTATGAACCAAAGATTTTACCTTCTTAAATCTCTGCTATCTGCATTTTTTGCATCTATTATCATCATGTCTTTGTACCCAACAAGAACTTTTGTCTTAGGTTTAACAATTATCTTCAGTAGGGCATCTATTTATTGCAAATGGAACTTGAAAACTCAATTCAAATATGGAAGCTCGTATAAAGGTAGCCTAATTGACGTGTATACGTGACGTACGCGGGCCGTTAGGTGAGCACATGGGGACACTTGTTGCTCCACATTCGTCCCGCGCCCCGCGCCGCCCGCTGGTCGCTCGCAGACGGTGTGACGGGGTACCCTGATCTAAGTACTGTACTGCGGATAAAACGGCGGTACCGTGTGCAGAATGTGAAAGCTTATAAAAGTTATGGAGTACTGTGTGTGGACGGACTATTATGATCACAGAACAGAAAAAACATTGTATTATCCCGTGATTATGATCTAAGTAATAAAATGCTATACTCATGCTTGTTCAGGAGATAGCGTACAGATTATACAAAGCTTCTTCATCCTGGTGCGGAGATAGTGTCCTGCTATTATAATGTAAGGAATATACTGCTAACAATTAAATATTAGAGTAGTAATTACTCTGCGAGGAGTTCAATAGAAACGTACAAGAAGTATTGTACTGACTTTTTAATTGTTTTTCACGTAGATCAATAATTAGGTAGGTATTACTATCTATGGCGCAATAAAACTAAGTATTCAATTAATTCGATACAACATAATAACCTACTGTGTGTTACTAAAATCTGAGGTGAATTAGGTAATAATATTAATTGTCAGTGCATATGGAAACGTACCTTGTCTCGACTCTTAAAATGACCTTATGTGTTATTAAAAAAAGTCCATTTTAAGCACCGTGGCATGGTACTTTTCCGTATGCACTGACAATGTACTTAAATTATCTTGTGACTTTATATTACCTGAACAACGAATTGAATATTAAGCAGATAAGCGTTAGCGACGAAACCAGAAAAGCTGATATCATACCTATAGATCTGGCTACACACCGCAATAGCCTTTGCTAATTCCCGCAATGAATATCCTAAATGAAAATTTATGAAAGACCATTAACGAGCTTTTCCCCAAATGAGGAATTTAACTCTAAATGAATGACTAGTAATATTTCGTCGAGTTATAAATTGGAGCAAGTCAGGAAGCGCACAGTTCCGCAATTAAGGTTAGAAGCAAGTCGTTAGCCCAATCAATCGTTGCCAAGATTATAAATTTATAATAGGTCATTAACAAGGCATTAAAACAAAGCGACGAGCGGAGCGGGCAGCGGGCGCCATCCTTCCTCGAATCCGTGTCATTAATTTACGTAATGCGTAGGTACGCGCTATCCCCAAATATTTAAGAAGCCTCCTCCGGGCGCGCCACCTCACTATCCGCCCGCGCCACCCCCCTCCCCGCCCGCCGAGAATTATGGCGGCCGCCTTGTAATTATATTTTTTAATTTATCTTCCTTAGCGAATACAATGGAGGCGCCACCCCAAAGGAGCTTCCTTCTCATGCTGAATATTGTATCAGGCCGCTGAAAAAAGGAAAGAACGCTTTAATTACAAGCGAGAGCGGCTAGCATTACGCGCTAAATATTTGATGCTGTCTCTGTCGTACCGCCCCCCCCCCCTCCCCCCGCGGCGACGTCAATAATTAAAGCACCTATTTAACTCATTCCTCGCGGGCTGGCTTTGCTCTATACTCTCTGGAGTCCATTTTTAATGCATGCGACTCCATGCAAGCACAATCCTGAACTGAGTGTTACAATTCCTTGCTTATGTACCTACACGTATAGGTACCTAATACTAAAATAAATTCCAGACATCTGGCCTAATTTAGGTATCACATAGGTCAACGACACATGAAAGATAGCTAAGCCTTACCTAGTCACAAAATAGGTAACTATTATGATATTTGTGCTTGATGAAATAAAACTTAAGTTTATTTAAATTGTATTTTACACTCGATTAAAAAATTAACACATATGATCGGCCTATTACTTCAAATAGCAGCTATCTGCACAAATCAGGTTTTGGCAGAATTAATTTAATTATCATGATAATTTAATCTATTATCGAATAACATAATACGTGCTTAATTACGTATTTGCACTAGTTCTATACTAAAATGAACTTATTAATGACAATAATCAAATAAACATACATTTGAAATAGTATGTTTGTCGAAAACTATAAACTGCCTAAATAAGATTGATAAAAGGTGCATTCAGACCAAACGAGCATTCGCTATTCTATCCCCCACCCTACGAAATCAACGAATCACGTTTTGTGTAACGATCGATTTTCGTAGTGGGGGATAGAATCACGATGTAATAGCGAATGCTCGTTTGATCTGAATGCACCTAATTCGCACGCATTCATACACACACGGGTCGAATAAGACTAGGATTTAACGAGATGTGATACTTTCACAATAACCAATGATTCTCGCATCCCCCTTTACTTGAGAGACCACAGGATTTGTTCCAAATGTAACGTTTCTGGGTCAAACAGATTACCGGGTATGAATTTTGATTGCAAGGCCCTAGATATCGGAATTTCGAAGACCGCTTATTGTGTTTGGGAGTTGAACCTATTGTATTTATCTGAATTGTTGTAGGTTACGGCCGCACGGGTAATCATCAGAACATTTATTTATTTATTTAACCTTTAATTAACTAATGAAGAATTTCTGCACCTAAGCCGGACTTAATACTAAAAAGCATTCAACCACTCAAGTTTTCACGGGTGATAGTACAGTCAAGGGCATGAATAAATTATATATAGGTATACAATTTTAGACCTAATGCTCCAGACACAGTAAACAAAAAAATGTACACGTATTTAAGCTCCTGACTGTATAGCAATTGTCAGTAGAATGTAAAAAAATTAAGTAACCTAAAAATTGCATTATTCTATAATCGTCCACTTTTAGATAACAATCTGGTTTTATTACGAACTTAAAATTAACTTCGGCTAGTACTGGTACTTTCCTGGATCCGGCCTCTCTTAGGCTCGCAACCGGCCTGAGACTCGGGGCCGCGGTATGTACCCCTCACTTATGCTGTTGTGGCACAGACGTGGACCGACTGGGACACCACGGACTAAGTTGTCAAAAAAGCGCAGGCCGTATTTCCAGACATGCGACGCTTAACGACATAATCCGCAGGTCTCTTGCCACGATCAACGTACCTGCTCTTCTTGAGCCTACTGGTATTATTAGGGATGATGGTAAGAGACCTGATGGTGTGTCTTTGGTTCCTTGGAGCTTGGGACGGATGTTGGTATGGGATGCTACTTGCGTAGATACCCTGGCACCGTCCCATCTTCAACGAACTACGTTTAAGGCAGCCGCTGCGGCTGAAAATGCCGAATTTTTAAAACGTAATAAATATAAGGGCCTCGGCAAAGAGTACGATTTTGTACCGTTTGGCGTAGAAACTTTAGGTTCTTGGGGCCCCAGCGCACGCAAATTGTTTGCTGAGATCGGGAAGCGTCTGGTTGATGTAACTAGAGACCGAAGAGCTGGCGACTTCCTCGCACAACGCATCAGTATTGCGATACAGCGAGGAAATGCCGCCAGCATTCTCGGTACAATGCCACAAGGGCCAATCTTAGATATAGGTTAGGTTAAGTAGATTAGTTAGATTTAATCTATGTACATAATTTAACAAATTTGAGCGTCTCCAAAATGTATGTATTAGATTTATATTTGGCTTACGAAAGTTTGACCATGTCTCTGAATTTCGTACCCGTCTTAAGTGGCTTCCTATTCGTCTTCGCCGCAATTCCCACATCCTTGTCCTTCTATTTAATATTCTTTTCAACCCCACCACTCCTGCTTATCTTAAGGTTCGTTTTAAATTCCTTTCTTCTACCCGATGTGCGGAGAAGCACCTTCTTGCTCCACCTTCCTCTTCCTCAAAATTCTATAACAACTCTTTCACCTTTCGGGCAGTTCGCTTGTGGAATGCTTTGCCGTTGGATGTCCGATGTGCTAAATCTCTTCCCATTTTTAAAAATCTTTTAAAATCGTTTTATCTATCGCTGCCTTGACTTGCCTTGTTATGTATGTATGTTGTATGTATGTATGTATATGTATTTTAATTATATATGTACTTTGTGTAGGTTTATTTTTAGAATAGGTTTCGATGTATGTGTTCTGCTGTTCAACTTTGATTTTATCTGCACTACCCGTTCATTGTTTTCTTCTGTGTTTCCTACTACCCTAAGGTTGTCTGGTAGAGATCGCTTTTTAGCGATAAGACCGCCTGTTGTTACCTAGGTTTTGCTGCATGTGTTTATTTTAGTGTGTTCTTTATAATCTGGTGCACAATAAAGAATATATTATTATTATTATTATTATTATAATTTTTAGTTTTGAAAATAAATTTAAAAAAAAAAAACTTGAGTTAGCATACATTTTTATTTAAAATTATTTATACCTAATTATTGCTATTAACGTGAAAATATATTTGTGAACGTGTATCACGATTTGGCGGATGCGGGTGGCGCAGGATCGGTCATTGTGGCAATCTTTGGGGGAGGCCTATGTTCAGCAGTGGACGTCTTTCGGCTGATGTGATGATGATGATGATGATGATAATCACGATTTAACGATATCGTCGGGGATAGTGCAATACCGCGTAACTAACAAATTCAATTAGGGTCAATTTGAGTGTCAATTTGTTTGATATTTGGACTCTATCCGTTTTGTTAGTTACGCGGTATTGCTCTATACCCGACGATATGTGTCAAAGACGTCAAATCGTCGGAGATAGTGAAATACCGCGTAACTAACAAATTCAATTAGGGTCAATTTGAGTGTCAATTTGTTTGATGTTTGGACTCTATCCGTTTTGTTAGTTACGCGGTATTGCTCTATACCCGACGATATGTGTCAAAGACGTCAAATCGTCGGGGATAGTGAAATACCGCGTAACTAACAAATTCAATTAGGGTCAATTTGAGTGTCAATTTGTTTGATATTTGGACTCTATCCGTTTTGTTAGTTACGCGGTATTGCACTATACCCGACGTAATGCTATGGAAAGTCATCCATATTTCTAAACTTTTTTAGATTCTATCGACGATTATTATTCCTATGGTTCAATTTCCTAATTATTCTTATAAGTAATGGTGACCTTTTCTCCCCCGCATTCCCTTTGTCTTTGCGTGTGTAAATACTTAAGAAGAAATGGGAGCTGGAAGGTTTTCGAAAATTCGTTATTTGAATAAACTATTGCTGTCGCTTTGCACAGCCTGGAGCTTCGATACAACAAGAAAGAGACAACGGCAGCTTCGCCTACTTAAAATTAACGGAAACATTGTGCCCTGCTTCTTCTGAATAATAAAAATTATTACAAATCAAATAAAAATCTTTATTTGTAGAATATTAAATCAAATCAAAATCTTTATTTGTAGAAGATTTTGATATGATTTGAAATAATTAAAAATAATTTGAGAAAAGATGAGGCAATACCAGTACATTTTTTTTTTTGATAGTACTTATATACAGGGCTTCCCAAAGTCGTGGGACATGAAGGGGAAGTATCTTAAATATCGTAGATAGGATATTTTGCTGAAAAAAGACTTTATTTTATTATGAAAATTAAATAATACTGCATTCAAACAATTAAAAAAAAATGCTTTTTCTAGGCATCGAATACGAAAAATTTTTTTTCGTAATTTTATGATTCCATTCGAAAGAATGAATAAACAATAAAAATAAAATCTTAAGAAACATAGCATCTAAAACTAAACGAATAACCAAAAAAGTTTGGTTCAAAATTCGAAAAAAAATGTAGTTAATTCGAGTTCCAGGTGAAGCAAGTCATTTTTTGAAAAACTTTGAATGCAGAATTAGTAAATTTTTAAAATAAAATAAAGTCTTATTTCAGCAAAATGTATTATCTACGATATTTAAGGTACTTCCCCTTTATGTCCCATAACTTTGGGACGCCCTGTATACGAAATATTTTTTACAAGCACTCTGACTTAAATCGATTTATTTTAAAATCTCCCGGCAATGCGTTCTACCGAATATAAATTTTAACTTCATCCCTTAAATATTTACCCCCTTCAAAAATATTTCAAAGCGATAATAGTACGGTCAAATCGTATATTAAACTCGCAAAACATGTAGTAACGCTGCATTTTTGGTATGTTATTTAGACACCATAGGGCAGTATAAAACCACATTTTGCAAGCAAAAAAAAGTTGTGCTAGCTGCGTAATACGTGAAAAACTGTGAAATTTACTGTCTATTTTTAATTTCTGATTTTTATAAAAAAAGCCTTACGTTTTTTGACAATATGTATCAGGTACTGTTTAAAGATGAATAAATTTGTAACAAGATGAGATAACATGCATTACCGTAGGCCTTATAGTTTCAGAGATTCGAGACTTCAAATAGTACCCTGTTTTGTAAACTAGATAAAATGTTGAGTTTTGCTAACTTTTTTGGTTTAATATCGCCTTACCTAATTATGCTACGAAAAACATGAAATAATTATCTTATAGCGCAATTAATATTCTTTCATTTAAGAGTAAAATTAGGTCAGTAAACTTTGTAATTGAAAATAAAAACGCGTAATTCAAAAGGCAGTAGGCCCGCTATCTAAGTTTTTCATACAAATCGCAAGTCGTGTTGCAAAGCTGCAATTTTAGTATATTATAAAGGCGCTATAAGGACGTACAAAAATGCATATTAAAAGAAAAACAAAAAAGGAACTTCGGCATAGGACGAAAAAAACAGAAAAAATATTGGACTTCTTTTACTTTTTGACGTTTAATTAAAAAACTATTATCTTTTTGATACTAATTGCTACAAAACTTAGAAAGAATATTAAATTCGAAAGGATTTGAGCTACCTTGCATTACCCTAAATTATATAGATTTAGAGATACGACATTTCAAAATGTGCCCTTCATTAAGTTAAGAAAATAAGTGCATGATTTGAAGCCTCGCATACCCCCAACTATAAGACTTACAGTAATTGTTATCGGCTCAATTTGTTTCAAATTTAATATAGTTATTATCTACAATTACTTTTTTTCCCTTAGCGTGAACGTTTTGCCAATATTTAGTGAATAGCTTTAACGTAACCTAAAATTTGTTTATGTTTTGATGAAAGGGCACTCTGTGAAATGTCGTATCTCAAAATATATATAACTTACGGTGAAGCAACGTAGCTCAAATCCTTTCAAATTTAATGTTCTTTCTTAGTTTTATAGCAATTAGTATCAAAAAGATAATAGATTTTTAGTTAAACGTCAAAAACTAAAAAAAGTGCGATTTTTTTCCGTTTCTTACGTCCTATGCCCAAATTATTTTTTTGTTTTTCTTTTAATATGCATTTTCGTATTATATCTATAAGGCCTTTATAATATACCAAAATTGCAGCTTTGCAACTCGACTTGCGATTTGTATGAAAAACTTAGATAGCGGGCCTCCTGCCTTTGGAATTTCGGATTTATACTTTCAACTACAAAGTTCACTAACCTAATTTTACCCTTAAATTAAAGAATATTAAGTGCGCTATAAGGTCACTATTGCATGTTTTTCTTAGCATAATTAGGTGAGGCGATATTAAGTCGAAAACGTTAGCAAAACACAAAATTTTATCTAGTTTACAAAAAGGGGTACTTTCAAAGTCTCGAATCTCTGAAACTATAAGACCTACGGTAATGCATGTTAGCTCAACTTGTTGGAAATTTATTAGTCTTTAAACGTTTATTTACATATGATATCAAAAACGTAAGGTTTTTTAAATAAAAATCAGAAACTAAAAAATGGCCGTAAATTTCGTAGTTTTTCACGTACTACCCAGCTAGCACAACTTTTTTTTGCTTGCAAAATATGGTTTTATACTGTCCCATGGTGTCTAAACAACATACCAAAAATGCAGCGATACTACTTGATTTGCGAGTTTAGGGTAAAATTATGTACGATTTGACCGTACTATAAGCATTGCTTGCCCCTTTCGGTCTTATCAATGTGTCTACAATACCGAAAGGGACAAAAATACTTATTGGCTTGCTAAGTTAAGGTGCGTTTAAACCAAAAGAGCATTCGCTGTT
>JALPQI010003799.1:0-80537 GCA_025490895.1 Thaumatotibia leucotreta | reverse complement strand
AATTAAACACCGTACATTTTATTAAAAATAGAGAAATATATCATTCAAAAAATAATGCATGATATAAAAAATTAGTAAAATATTTAAAAACTATACGTACTGTCAGTGACTGTAAATGCGCGTTTTTTAAAAAGTATTTCAATGATTTTAGATTACCCACCTCTCGCTATTATTTTTTTGTGGTAGTATCCCATTTGTTTACATTTTTGATCTCCAATTCGATTTCAGATCTTAGGCGCAGCCTATTCTTTTGATTGTGTGCGTATATTTTCTATCTTCGTGTGCACTGGGCAAGAATATGTATATACTTCACGGACATGTCTACACAAACGCACTGTGAGAGTGTGTGTGTTTTTGTAGGCTTCGATCGCCGTTGCCTTACCCCAGATGGGGCTTGGGCAGCCGCGCGCTAGGCTAGCTAGCGCGCGCGCAAATTTAAATCGCCGCGAGCTCCGTTAATATAAATATTTATGTGGATTTCTTTCAGAAAACATGACAAATTATTATAATGAAGACGAAAAAGTATATGTAGATGCTGTTCTGCTAGGGTAGGCAGTGCCTATTTGCCTATATGGAGTGCACGCCACTGACTCACGGTCTAGTCCTACAAATTCAAACAGTAAATAAATATCATGCGAAAATCTTACACAAACGGACCTAGTCCCACGGTAAGCTCAATTAAAGCTTGTATTGTGGATACTACGTGACGATATACATAATAGATAGGTACATATAGATATTTTAATGTATAGGTAGGAAACAACCATGACCAAGTAACATGTTTGCCATAAATACGCAAATAAATGCTCTCTACCTGCAATTCGAAACAGGAACCAGAACCGTAGGCAAGATCACTACCGACTAAGGTATGTAGGCTGAAAAACAGTATCTCTATTATCATTTCATTAGTATCTTTTTGACTTCGAGAACCTAACTCAACTTCATCATCTACGTTGAGTCAGCCACCATTGGACATACACCTCTCCATTTTTAAACGGTTTTATTTTCCATACAGACCATTTGCCAGCTTCCCTCTTCCAAACTGGTCCTGCTTTCTTTGAACTCATCTTATTATAGAGATACTTACCGGAAGCCGCAGCGGGGGCAGCCCCCCAGTAGTTGGACTGATGACCTGGTGAAGGTCGCAGGAGCTGGATGCGGGTAGCGCAGGACCGGTCATTCTGGCAATCTTTGGCGCCTATGTTCAGCAGTCTTTCAGCTGATATGATGATTATAGAGATATTCCAAACTAGGATGTTTTTTCCAGCATCATGCGCCGCAGCCCTCGACCCTGGCGATACGCCATGGGCCATCGTCTTCAACTGCGCAGGCGAGACGCGAATGGGCCAAACCGAGGCGGTCTACGCTGAAGGCATATGCACGCTGTCTAGCAATGTGGCCAAGCTGTGCGACCAGCAGAAAGTCAGGCTGGTGGAGATTTCTAGCGGGACCATGTATAGCACTGAGAAGGTTTGTTGTAGTGTATGATAGTATCACCTGTGAACTTAAACCTAACCTACCCTATGAAGGTTAGAAGACTATTGTTTATCACTTTGAAACATGTATGTACTTTTATTATTGCTTCTGCGTTTGTCTTTGAGGTGCAATGTGGTCAAACTATGCGACTAACGTATGCGGAATGAAATCTGCACAAAGTTTAATATTATATTAAATAAATGATATCATTATTATTTTCTTGAACATGTACGTTTTTTAATATCGATTTTAACAAGTATTCATGCAAGATAAAAACTACTTGAATCCAAAGTGTATAACTTTAGTTTTATGATACTTTATCCATTGATGTCGAAAAAACAAATGTTAGCATTTTTCTTGCCTCTAATTTTATCTTCTGTAGGAAAACTTTTTAAATGAAAATCCTTTGCTCATTATATTTCATATTCTTGTTAATTGGTCTATTGATACTTACTTATTATGCTAAAAATATTTAATTGAAATTAGCTATAAGTCGTTCACCGTGACATCCGTTACTGAAAAAGCAGTGTTTTTCACTTTTTGATCAAATGGCGAAGTCATATTTTCAAAGTTGTTTATTTTTATTTTCCGTGTTGATAGGCTTGCTCTTTGTTTATGTTTCGTAATGCCCATGGTTTGAGGATGTTTTTCATCAATTTTGTTGTCATATTTAGAAGTATTTCTGAGCTCCCTGTTCGATTTTGTGATTCGGGTTAACGTAATTTCCTTTATTCGAGCTCTTTCTGAAAAGTGGCTGTAGCCAAATTGTTACATTACACTAGGGTTTCTAATATCATTTATTGGAAACGAAAAGAATGCGAGATTTTTATAAAACAGTGTTTCAAATCTTGCCTTCTTCTAAAAAATCAGAATCATCGTCGATTTTGGCCTTAGCAAATGTGTCTTGTGGAAAATACATGCAGTTGTGCGACATTGTTCTACTCAATTGGCCATAATTTCTAAAGAAAGATGCCAAACCCGACAAAACTATCCAATTTAATTAACAATTGTATACAAATTAATTTAGCATTGAGACACAAGTTAAATTAAATTTTTTATTTTGTTTTTACTTGTTCAAAATTTGTGCAAATTTCACTCCGCATACGTTAAAACAATTGTTTAGTGACGAACTCTGTAAGGAGACTTTGATCCAAAATTCAGATAGAATCCATCAGCAATATCAGCATATTATTTTGTCTATCATCATTGTCATCATCTAAAACCGCAGTTTATTCAGCGTGGATCCGTCTTTTCGTCACATAGCTACCAAAGATCACGTAGCTGTCTGATGCCTTGTTAAAAAACCTCTCCTATTTATTACCTATGTGTATAAGCATTAGGAGGTAAATCCCCATTATCGCTACGCTAGGCAAACGGGTTGGCGATCGCAGTAGCGTGTCCACTACGATAATACTCTGCCAATCATCAATCTTCAATAAATGAATTCAGTCAGTAACCACTGACACTTCAATCCCTTCATCGACTCTTATGACACCTCATCCACGGGAAGAGTTGAAATGCGACTCATACCTACTGCCGTCACCACGGGGCGCATAAAACAGTACTTACATTAAAATGATTAACAAAATAATGACTTTCAGCCGCACAAAGAAGACGGTCCAATAGACCCGTGGACCACAGAGGGCCGCATGAAGAGCAAAGTGGAGCAGGAGCTTCAGAGCATGGAAACCCTCAACTACACCATCATACGTCCGGCCATTGTCTACGGCATTGGAGACAGGAGAAGTCTGAGTGAGTAGTCTTTTTACAAGCTTTTATTTCGTTTCACCCGTTCCAATATTTATCAGCAATCAAATCTTACAAATTAAATAACCCAATAAACCAACCAGGTCCAAGCTAGCCCAAGTCGGGGCTCGTTAGACTGGTTTTAATGAGTATTATATGAAATGACTAAAGAAGAGCAAGATCGACAACGAAATATCTGACAAAAACTTGTTTTTAATGTAACATAACTATCCGTAAGTTAATACCGAGAATTTACAGTATTTGTTGACCATAAAACGTGTTTACAATAATTTACCCCTTTCCAGCCCCTCGCCTCCTCCTCGGAGCTATATACAAGCACCTCAACGAAACCATGAAACTACTCTGGACAGCAGACCTCAAGATGAACACGGTCCACGTCTCCGATGTCTGCCGCGCCATGTGGACCCTTGCTAACAAACCTGAGGCCAATCGACAGATCTATAATATCGTCGATGATGCTAACAGTACGCAAGGAAGCCTGGCGGAGCTGGTGTCTGATATATTTAAGATAAACCATGATTATTATGGCACGGCGATTTCTACGCTTGCTAAGGTATGTTTTATTCAGTTATTATCTCTAATAGAGCTTAAAATTGTCACTGTACACGTCTCTACAGTCTTTTATGTTCTGTAAACTCTCGCTAGTAAAGCTGAAGCCGATAGACAGATCTATAATCGTCGATGATGCTAACAGTACGCAAGGAAGCCTGGCGGAGCTGGTGTCTGATATATTTAAGATAAACCATGATTATTATGGCACGGCGATTTCTACGCTTGCAAAGGTATCGTATGTTTCGTCATGTTCTCTATTATTTAATAGTTATTTATGTGGCTGGCACATAATAAGAGGCATTAAATATGAGTGTGGTTTTATGAAACGAGCCGTAGGCGAGTTTCATAATAAGATCACACGAGTGTTTAATGCCTAATTATGTACAGTCACATACATAACTTTATCTACATCCATATCATAAGTTTAGAATGACACTTTACCTTTATTTTCATTGATATCCACTAAGTAATTACCTCTAAATATAAAAATTAAAAATCAGTTGAAATCATTCAATTTGAGTAAGGATATCCTACAATAAATATTTATTGAAAAAAAAACAACAAAAAGACTTCATAATGTTAAAATTAATATCATGACGACGATACTTTAATATCAACATTATGATGCACTGTACTCTGTCTGTACTTTAATGTTAACATTATGATACAGCCACAGACACCGGTCTCTTAATATAGGTCATTACATTACCGCTTCTGAATACATAACAGGGAAATTATGATATGCCTGTAGATAAAGCTCTAAATTAACATAGTATACGTTTTAAAAGTCTGTCGTGCTTCTCGTATACCCATACCGTAAACCATGCTTATTATCGCACGACGATTTCTAAGCTTGCTAAGAATGAGCTTGGAAGTATGTATACATATCTATTAGTAAAAAAAACTGGTTACGTCTCTAAAGTTTGTGGTTGTGCCATCGAATCTGAAGCCAATTGTATAAGTATAATATCGTTTCTACTTTTTCTAAGGTATGTTTTATTTAAAATTTGAAGACGATTTCGGTGTAATAAGATAGACATACAATTAAATTTATATTTGAGTATTGCGCATAAAGAAACTCCCTAGAGTTTTTCCAAGATTCAGTCACCATCAGATATATAGTAGCGTCCGGAGTGCTCAATAATATGTCTGTCTCTCTGTTCGTGTAACGTTACGTCTCTAAAGTTTGTGGTTGTGCCATCGAATCTGAAGCCAATTGTATAAGTATAATATCGTTTCTACTTTTTCTAAGGTATGTTTTATTTAAAATTTGAAGACGATTTCGGTGTAATAAGATAGACATACAATTAAATTTATATTTGAGTATTGCGCATGAAGAAACTCCCTAGAGTTTTTCCAAGATTCAGTCACCATCAGATATATAGTAGCGTCCGGAGTGCTCAATAATATGTCTGTCTCTCTGTTCGTGTAACGTATCTCATTCCGTATCTCCCTCTGTCCGTGTAACGTCTATCGTTATGGCAATAAAGGCGTGTTCAGATAATTTTAAACATTCCAGACGCTACGATATATCTAATGGCGTATTCATAAAATGAGATGTACTCCAAATCTCGACCTCTTTTGATCCAAAAAAAAGTTTACTATCGTAAAAGTGCCATACCAAATCACACTAACCATAATTTTACATAGTTTATGGAAAAGGATCCAATCCACTAAACTCTGTCAATTCAATTTAAATTTTACGTCAAAAGGAATAGTACATTGTGCATCTAGGGAGGTAAGAACGGTATTACTAACGAGTGTTAGGAGCCCGACGCCGTAGGGCTTTTAATGAATCGAGTTAGTATGCCTCTTAGCGACCGTGATGCATACAATGTTTTTCATCACACTTGCGGACGAAAAAATAAGTTATGTCTCAATTTTTTTTTTTTTGAAAAGTGTAATTCCCTATTGAACTAATTTCAGAGTGTGGATCGTTTTCGCTTAACTACTTTTTTAGTACAGATGGTGCGTTTTTTAGGCTCTAGTGCGAGAAGTGTGTCATTTTACGTCAGGTCCAAAACTTCAGAGGGCCATCTACACTAAAAAACGTCGTACGAGACACGTGCAAAAACGAAATTCGTAACTCGTGTCGGTTTAAAACAATCGGTCGTGTTTTAACCCTTTAACGGGCAGACAGGTGTCAGAAATGCGCAAAATTGTACTCTTGCCACTTTGACACAATGTTGAAACATGGTGGGAAAAATATTCCCTGCGCCTTATAAAGGGTTAAAACATCGCTACTCGTTTCGAATTTCATGTTTTTCGCACTTGTCTCGTAATGTACTATTCCCATATTCCAGAGCGACATAGCCTCAGTAGCGGAACAAGCGAACGACAAGCACCTCAGCGCTTGGGCGGACATCTGCCGCCGCCACCACCTCCCCCACACGCCGCTCGAGCCCGGCGCCGGCGCGGAGCTGCTGCTCAACAAGCATCTGTGTCTCGACGGCGGCAAGTACGCCGAGCTTGCCCGCCTGGCCGGGCCCACTGCCGAGAGACTCGCGCAGGTCGGTAGCCGGACAGAGTTACACGGACAGAGGGACAGAGAGACAGTAGATAGACACATCGGAGCTGCTGCTCAACAAGCATCTGTGTCTCGACGGCGGCAAGTACGCCGAGCTTGCCCGCCTGGCCGGGCCCACTGCCGAGAGACTCGCGCAGGTCGGTAGCCGGACAGAGTTACACGGACAGAGGGACAGAGAGACAGTAGATAGACACATCGGAGCTGCTGCTCAACAAGCATCTGTGTCTCGACGGCGGCAAGTACGCCGAGCTTGCCCGCCTGGCCGGGCCCACTGCCGAGAGACTCGCGCAGGTCGGTAGCCGGACAGAGTTACACGGACAGAGGGACAGAGAGACAGTAGATAGACACATCGGAGCTGCTGCTCAACAAGCATCTGTGTCTCGACGGCGGCAAGTACGCCGAGCTTGCCCGCCTGGCCGGGCCCACTGCCGAGAGACTCGCGCAGGTCGGTAGCCGGACAGAGTTACACGGACAGAGGGACAGAGAGACAGTAGATAGACACATCGGAGCTGCTGCTCAACAAGCATCTGTGTCTCGACGGCGGCAAGTACGCCGAGCTTGCCCGCCTGGCCGGGCCCACTGCCGAGAGACTCGCGCAGGTCGGTAGCCGGACAGAGTTACACGGACAGAGGGACAGAGAGACAGTAGATAGACACATCGGAGCTGCTGCTCAACAAGCATCTGTGTCTCGACGGCGGCAAGTACGCCGAGCTAGCCCGCCTGGCCGGGCCCACTGCCGAGAGACTCGCGCAGGTCGGTAGCCGGACAGAGAGTTACACGGACAGAGGGACAGACGGAATGAGAGACGTGATACGGAGAGCGGGACAGACGGAATGAGAGACGTTACATGGCAATAGAGACAGACAGAATGAGATACGTTACACGGACAGAGAGACAGACGCAACGAGACACGTGACACGGACAGAGGGACAGACAGAATGAGAAATCTTACACGGACAGAGAGACAGACGGAATGAAAGACGTGACACGGACAGAGGGACAGACAGAATGAGAAATCTTACACGGACAGAGAGACAGACGGAATGAGAGACGTGACACGGACAGAGGGACAGACAGAATGAGAGACGTTACACGGACAGAGGGATAGACAGAATAAGAGATCTTACACGGACAGAGAGACGTTACATGGACAGAGAGATGGAATGGACAGAATGATAGACGTTACACGGACAGATAGACATATCAGAAACGTGACGCTGACAGAGAGACCAGCAGAAAGAGAGACGTTACAAGGACCGAGGGACAGACGGAATGAGAGACCTTACATGGACAGAGAGACATACAGAATGAGAAACATTAGACAAATAGACAGACGAAATCAGAATCATGAGAGGGACAGAATGAGACATTAAACAGACAGACAGAATTTGACCCGTTTCTGATAGCTATGTCAGGATCAGGACAGACTTACGAACGGATAAGAGACTCGGAGGCCTAGACATTACTATTACAAATACATTTACCCTTATTCATAAACGTTTGCTAAGCCGCTAATAATTGTCTGTCCCTTTTGCTCTTATGGACACATTTGTAAGTCCGAAAGGGACAAACAATTATTAGCGGCTTGTTAAGTTAGCAAACGTTTATGAATAAGGGGGTTAAAATATGTTTATTATTCTATGTAACTTTAGCCTATTTTTTTCAATGTTGTGTAAAATAGCCCATACTTCCTGGCCAAAGCAAGACGTAAAATAGCGTACATCCCACGGGCGGTAATTCGTGAGACCCCAACGCGCAATTTTTAGAACGCCTGAATTTACCGCTCTCAGGCTGATATATACTATTTTGTATTTAATTGCTACGGGATCACTATTTACTTTCTTTAGTTTTTGATTTAAATATTGAGTCAAAAATATAACCAGAACAATAACAGTGAATATTCAAAATTGTGGAATCGCGCGTTAGGATTGCGAGCAGCTATGTTCGGGGCTACGCCACCTGTGCCTGTCACGCTGCGTTCACGCTCAAAACACGCTGCGTGTGCCGCGGCCCACTGCGAAACGACTACTACAGGTCAGACGGCCTACCGGTCGATAATCGCAAGTTTCGAGCCGTCTCTGTCACTCGATATAGGGACGGAGAGAGATGCTGAAATTTGCGATTATCGAAGTTCGTAGGCCTCAAGGCACGGGGCTTGCTGTTTTAGGTCTCTCAAAAAAGCTCGAAAATCTGTGATTTTTTTGTGTTCCTCATACTGGTATTTTCAATTATTATTGGCAAAATTACTGTATGGAATTTGGTTAACGCTTTACGGCACGGGGCGCAGTAATAAACGTAATGATTAGTATTCTTTTCTTATAAAAACTAAGCTTGATTGATACATTTTTTTCGGTAAAGATTTTACATACAGTATTCTTTCAGTGTCTGTCGGCTAAACGAGTCCGACATTATTGCCAACACATTACAATAAAAAAACGATCACTTAACTTTGTGGAAGTACATAGAAGAAATTTAGGTATTATTGTTAAATAGTGCAAGGCTAATGCGTCTATACGTATAGTTAATAGTAGAGGCCTACGTCCAGCAGTGGACTGAGATAGGCTGGGAGCACCCGGAGTGAACCCAAAAAATTCCAGATTTTCGAGTTTTTATGGAAATCTCCTTAATGTTGGAGGACTGTTGGTGACTGTAGTAACGCTGCTTTTAAATATTAATTCTAAATAATATTAACGGGAAAAAATCATAAACGCTCTAAACTAATTTAATTGGGAATAATGTTAATTATTTTTGTCGTAATTACTAATTTTGCTACATCATTCAATAGATGGCGGTACTAGTATGCTTAAAAACAAGAACAAACATCTTACGAATTCAAACTCAAACTACTATACACTACAAATTATTGTAATTAATTTCTCACACAATGACGGGATTAAATTACATATAAACGAGGAAAATCTACACATAGATTATTTACACGGCCATGTTTCTTTAGACTAGATTTGACCAAATTTTTATTCTAAGTATAACGCTTAGTCTCAGATACTAGTGTCAAATTACTACGGAGTTTTGATATTACTATCCGAGTAAGCGTTATTCTTCGAATGAAAGATTGGTGAAATCGAGCCTGTCACTTCATTCGTATAATTTGTCATTAGCAATTATTATTAGCAGCGTTACATAAGATCCAAAATACTCCACTGATCAAATTGCTCGCCTGTTTCGCACCGCGTTCGCTCGGCCTTGGGACACCTCTCTTCATTTTACTCAATAAAATGCTATATTTCATGAATATTCAGGATGTGAAAATATCATATTATTTCATTATCATGAATCAAGTGTAAATTACTGTGAAATAATAGGTATTTTCATAACCCGGTATCTCAAGAGCATTTTATTAAAACTTCTCTGACTATTCTAACGGCGCACCAATCTTACAGACTTTACAAATATGACACTTCTCGCCACAAGATGGCGGTACTGGTCCTTACGGTGTTATGAAGTGTTGGTAAATCATATTTTCGAATTGACAACTAAGATTATGGAATGTACAAACAGCAACACAGCTGGGTATACACTTCAGAAATTGGAAATATTGCATGAAAGAGAATCACACTTACAGTCACATGTCAGTTACATAGGAATGTTGAGCCACTTGGCAAAGGATGCAATTTGGTCGTGTAATATTATGGGTTCGGTATTTTTCGTTGGTAGGCACGATCGCGGCATTTCCGATGGTCCCCGATGATATGTCATCGAATCTTTGTTGCGTCAAAATTTCAGTATTTGAAAACTAGTTGACATAATAAAAATTCCTTCGTCTACGAAAATTAAGAATTAGCTATCGGCCATGATTAGACGCTAGATGTCGTTGTTCCTTGTGGAAACTGGATAACGACAGTTCTTCATAGATTTGTCTAAAACCGTTTAGTAATTTAAACACGGTTTCTTCAGATCGGATTTCATGATTTATCTGACATTAATAGGCGAGGTATTTTTCCAAGTCAAGATATTTTTACAAATAGCCATGTTATCGGGCAATGTTATAGTTGAATTATCGAGAAGATGGAATTGCATATGTAGTGGTATCGCGTATTTACAATGTATTGTGTGCTATTGTGTGTGTTTTATCGACTCATGTATTGGCATTATTCGACTAATAGTAAACCAAATCGTAAAGACACAAGGTTCACTTTAAAAGTGTTGCTTTAGTAACACCACTACAAATGCAATTCCATCTTCTCGATAATTCAACTATAAATATTTTTTTTCATTGACAGAGACAAATGCTATTGCTGTCTTTATTATAATTCATCACATCTCTTAGTTGACGTTAGTTGAATACTTATGTAACCTTTGTGGAAATATAGTAGATAGACGTTTGACAGTCTACCTATAATCCTTTAATCTGTCAGTAGCCATACAAATGTTTAATAGAGACTTGATAGTTTCTGGCTGAAATTGTAACTTTGAAAAAATGTCTGACAGTGACAGCCGTTGAAAGGAAAATGAACGAAAATTTCTATATAGCAGCTTAGCAGTCAAATTACCGGCTCTGAAGTTAGATTGACGTCTCCAGAACTAAAGCGGATGTTATATATAACGTAACTATAGTAACGTCAGCTTCCGGAAAAATCGTGATCAATCATTGGTTAAACGTTTTTGTTATTACGTAACCATGGTAATGTCACCTTCTGAAGAAATCGCGAGCGATCATTGGTTAACCGTAGCAATGCCTGCCCCATTGGTCAGCAGAGTTCGGCCGAAGTCGTGATACTAGTCTCATAAGATTTCGGAACCCGATTTGTATTATTCGACCAAGTTGCGAACAGTGCGAACGATCAACATTCCCGTGTTTTATTTAATTTGAAGTTGACATAATATAACTATATTTATCTCTTTCATTTTCTCTCTGCTCTGTCTTTAATGGTCCGTTAGGAGTGTTGCTGTTTGTACTGATGTATTAACAATCTTTTCCTTTCGTATTTCCACGGAAACGTCCTGTCTAATTCCTTACCTCCAGTGCAATGGATATTGAAGTTCATAGTAGCACCAAAATGCTGGAGGGTAAGGATTATGGACTATATCTATGCTATAAACATGTATGTCTATGCTGTGTGAAAATACTACAAATGACGTACAGCTGTAAAATTAGTAGATAATTTGTTCTTTTTCATCTTACGACTGCCGTGAAATTTTATATTTTACATTATTATATTTTTACATTATAAATGTGTCAATTAAGTCTTTTTTAAAAAAAAAAAAACTTGTTCAATATGTATACACTGACTGACGTAGAAATCTAAGTATTTTTTACGTATACATGTATAAATAATAAAATATGCAATACGACGTGTTATCAACAGTTATCATAAGATCGTAGTGCATCCAGTGGATCACAGATGGCACTAGTAGTACTAATTTTCTTGGCAGGGTCTTCGCTGGCATGCTTCGTTAACAATGAGCCTACTTTGTGTAGAAAGTGTAATCAGTAAATTATTATTTCGATTTTTATTAAGTTTATTTGTTTCCGTAATGACTAAAAGATAGCAGCTAAATTTTATATTGGCTGATTCTTTTAAAACATCTTAAAAATGGTAGAATGTCTCACGCTTAGAAAAAAACCTATAATTATATTGTCTAGGTCTAACTATATTAAAATTATGAAAGTGGCATTTCAACAAAGAACACTTACAAGGAGTACGATACTCCATTAAATTTAAAAGTTATGTGCAACCAAGGGCATGAATACATACATACAATTTTAGACCGTATGCTCCAGACATAAGTAAAAACTTGTATACTTATTTTTGCCCTTGTTATTTTTTCCTATCTACACAAAGTATACTTGGCGTCACACATGCTAGTAAGATTCACTGCTAACACTTCGCCTGCCGTCTGTGTATGGGAACGTGACAAATGCATTTGAAAAACTTTGCACAAAAATAGTCGGAACTTCTTTGCTGAACATTCGTCTAAATTATTCTCCACTAGATGGCCCTGTTTGCAAACTCTAAAGCAACCGGGGGCTTTGGAGGACTGAAATTGTGTCAATGAGAAATGCCCTTAACCCTTTAATGCATGACAAAGATTTATTCAAATTTTAATTCTGACATGCTGTCAATATAGTCAAGAATATATGATGCATATATACATCACTATGCATTTTATGGTTAACACTGCAGGCCTATAAATTATAATCATGTTAGATGAAACCTAACCTAACTTAGTGTTAATTTTTCCTTGACGAAGAAAAGTGAAGGTCAAAAATATAAGTGCCACACATATGTATACACAATCGTACCACTAAGGTCGTATATGCATATTTTTTGCACTTTACGCGCATTCAAATTTAAAACATTGTCTTTTAGAAATTAAAGATTGAAAGGCCAGCAAAGTTCGACTATTTGTGCTATACCGTACCATGTGAATATTACGAAAGAATATTTCTCATTGCAGGTGCTAGAAGACTACGCTTCCATGAATCTCTTCCCGAAGGAGCTGCTCCTATGACCGGACAATTAAACACAAAAACGAACACGAAATCATAAACTGAACCGACGAACAAACAATAATCAACAAAACCGTCTGCCGAATATATATCTACTTGTACACTTACCCCCTAATTCGTGTAGGTCTCGTTTGTCTCTTTCGGTCTGTTCAATAGGTCTATAAGACTGAAAGGGACAAACAAAGCTTTTCGATTTGCGAAGTCGAGAGACGTACATGAACAATTCGTATTATCGGGGTTTCACTGTAGTTCCTGAGTGATCTAAGGTTTGAATTTGTTGGCTGTACATGTTGAGTCAGTCATAGTTGACTTACATCATAATAGAAAACACGATGATGCATATGGTTCACTAGCGCCACCTAGTGGTGAGTAGAATGGACTAACTTTAAGATACGTATTTTGTGAGTGAGAATAATACGAGTAATTATAAGGCATTCCATTCAATCTGACTCCTATTTAAAAGAACAGCCAAATGTTTTATCAGGTTTACGCCTCGCTGATTCTGATTTAGGGTTTATAAACATAGTAAACTAGCGCCATCTAGTGACGAATAGAAGTAAACTGTTAGTGATGTTCTACACTGCAGTCTAATCCCCTCTTCCGAAATCTAAATGTACCAGCATACAATTATACAAAATTTTAAACTTTTCCAACTATGATATCACGTAGTATTAAACTTCCAATAAATTAATATCGAACGTTAGTAGCTGACAGATGTTTCGGTGCAAGCCATTCTTGTCTTCCGATTTTTTCATTTTAATATAAATCTTGACATTATTACAACCACATATTTTACATTGATATAATTTGTTAGCACCTATTGTAGCAAGGAAAAGTATTCCATTTTAGCTTGCTATTAATTTACGTTCATCACTTTAAAAGCCTTTAATATAAACCGTTAATGGTTCTTTTTTTAGAGTTGTGGTGAAAATTAAATCGTGCCTTGTTTCCTAGAAACGTGTTGTGCCACTACGTAATACACTCACAAAAAAAAATACTGTAACATATCGATGACAATCAAAACTCGCAGAAACAAATACCTACTTGAGATAAAGCTCGTATCTCAGTTCTGATTCAATACAGATTACAGACATACGAGGTTGCTGAGAGTGGTGACGGTTTTCAGAGTGAGTTTTGCTTTTCAGCTAACGATATAAACAGTTTTTCGAACGCTATACGACATTTTGTCTAGAGTCATGTTGGAATAAATGTCGAAAAAGCGATCCCCTAGTATTAAGCCGGGTTTTACTTAGTGTTCTGAGCATTCACTTATTTGTGGGCTGATGAACGAACATTTTGAAATCCTGTTTTCATCTGCCCAAGAACGAACGAATTCTCGCTCAGAACACTAAGTGAAAACGCGGCTTTATAAAGCTCACTATATTGTAAGGACATAGTAATCATTGTATTGATGGGTCAATCACTTTTTTTATGTTGTTATTCTGTCACATCACCCAGGGGACAACTGTGTGATAGTTTGCTAGGGGAAAGTGTCCTACATTGTCTACTATCATGATCAGTGGCTGGCCCAACTTGGAAGGGCCCCATAACTGTCAAAAAATTCAAAGTTTTGTCAATTTTAATGCCATTAAACTGTGAATTTAAGGGTGACCCAGGAGAACGTAACCTTGGCAACGAGTGACATAAAAAAGTGATTGACCCTGATATAATTCATAGTTTAGGTGCTGTGATAGTCAAAGTGAGATTGAATTTCCCAAGAATGTTCTTGCTTCTTAATTTGCACTTAGGGATAAAAGTTTTATCATAAAACTGTTGGGTCATTGTCAGATTTAGATTATCGTCTTTTCGATGGGTTCGTACTTATATTGCGATAAAACATTTACTGGTATAACTAGGTTCCCCGTCCTAGAACCCTATGTAATAAAATCGTAGCATAGACTTATAAAAGCTGACACCTTTGGTTTTTCCGACTGACAAGCCAACAAAAGATACGCACTCCCGTGTCTCTTATCTACACGGGAGTGAGTATCTTTTCGTGTTTATAGCCGATAGTTCATAGCTTAGTAGGTCGCGGTGAGACCAGTGCCTAAAGTTTGATGTCTGGTTTTAAAGGTGACCATAACCATAGCATGTGCAACCGTAAAAAGTGATTGATCCTAATAGTTATCATCACAAAAGTTTTTAACAGAAATATTGACAATTATGTTATGTAATTTCATTTTTATTCATTGACCAAAATGATTAAATGTTGCAGTAACTCATTTTACTATGTCTAATAAGGCATAGAAGTGTAACATTTGGAATTTGTAAGACAATAAATTACTAACATATAAGAAAGACTGCGGTGACCAAAAAGCGATGTAAAATGCTTTTTACTAAATCTAAGATATCGAAATTACATCATCAGTCCATCCATGTGTGTGGAATGTAAGAGTTTGGAAATTGTATGAGATTAAAGAAGAATGTAGAATGCTTTTAAACGAAATTATAAAATTAATTATATTTAGTATGCATTAGAAGTTGTAACGGATCTTATTACGTATTTTTTAGTGTCGAGAATAGTACTTAAAGCTACTAAACGTAGAATTGCAGTCCTTTTTAGTTCCCAACTTTTGGGTAATTATTTTGAGAGTCCTAAGCTGTTTTAGAATTATAACTAACGTGAGACTCGAGCATATTTAAATATTGATCTAACTGGTTACTCAAGTAATTTTAGTCGATAATTGCTCGATATGTTTCGATCCATCGTCATGGAGCATGTTTGGTCGCGGGTACTCCATGAGGACTCAAATTACGTGAGTAACCCGTTTGATCAATATTTAAATCCTAAGCTGCTAAGCGTATTCTAATTGGTAGATTCAATGACATTAATTTCCTATAATGTATGTACGAATATGGAATGTGTATAATTTGCTTGAAATTTACGTGAATTATCTGTCTAAGCTCTAAGCGTCCTCATAGAACTTTGAATTTTGAATTGCATTGCAGGAAGTCTAACACCATTGGTTGTTATAGAAGACTTCTAATAAAATCAAGCTTCTAATAGCACATGTATATTTTTTCATGTCTCTTAAAATGTTTTAACTGGTTCTTATGAATAGTGTACATTTAGTATACATCACGTACGCATGTTACCTAGATTAGATATAATCATGTGCTATACTGCTGTGACAAGTATTGAGAATACTCTAGTTATTATATAGATGTCCAAGCGTAACAGGCGCTTATAATTATACTCCTGTAGAGGTTTCCATTAATAAGTTATTTTTCATGGCGCACGTTTCTCCTACGCCCATTCATTGCCGACGCCTCATATTTTTAATCATCACACAGTGCCGACGCCTTCTACGTGACGACGCGAATTCGCGTCCACGGCATCGCGTTAACATTTCAACGGACTCGAATTCGTGTCCGCGGCTTTAGTTTATATATCACACTTGAAGGACGCGAATTCGCGCCTGCGGCATTAGGTTATTTCACACTTGAAAGACGCTAACTCGCGTCCTCGGCATCACGTTTACGCATACACCGGACGTGAATTCGCGTCTTCGGCATCCGAGATAGAATTATGAAAATTACTAATGCACTGAATCCGGAAACCAGCGACGGTATAATATTATCCTTCAGAAATAAAATAACATTTCGGTATCAGCTTTTAAGTACAGTCGACTTCTAGCAAAAAAAAAACAAATAACTCGAGGACGCGAATTTGCGTCCTCGGCATCACGTTTACGCATACACAGGACGCGAATTCGCGTCTTCGGCATTGAATGGGTTAAGGCTGAGTCACACCGATTGCGTGTGCGCGTCATTTACATACGTAACAAAAGGTTAAAAATGAACATAGTCACAAGGAACTAATGTTACATTTATAAGATAAGCATGGAATTGCATAGAGAATAATAACACTGGTCTCTATACTATAGTGATACATTTTCGGCGCACTAGGCTGCATGTTAACATGTTATAAGTGTTTTAGAATGCTTCCATTTTTTATTATATCGACTAGCGCTTGTAACGCTAGCAAACATTTTATTTTCGTGGTGCCAATATTATTCTAACGGTGAAATTTTGCCATGTGATTTACAGTATTTTTACATTTCTGCTCGTGTTACAAGGCCCACTTATATATCCTTTTGTATGAGACAACTTTATATGATTAAAAATCGTATTACGAAATTACGTAGTTTTAAGAATTATTAATAGTCGCTAGCGGAACATGTGAGCGTTTATATTGCTGAATAAATATTTTAGTTGCTAAAATGTTTTTTTTTTTTCTAAATCGATACAAACCTGTGAAGTCCTTTTTGTGAATGGACAGGATGGATTCTAGATTATTATGAAACCGGAATCAGAAGGGGATTAAAAATACTGTTGACACAACATTTACCAAGAAGTTGTTTATAGATGTAGTGAGTGATTAATGAATCCAATGTCTATAAGTCTGCACGTAAACTATAAATACATGAATATAACTTTGAATATATCCTACATTGACTTATACACTGTTGTGTCAACAGTACTTTCGAATCCCATTCTGATCGCGATTTGGTAATACTATTTCATTATCAGCGGCTATTAAGTCTTGTAGTGTACTTGTAGTGCAAGTATGAAGGAAGATTTGGGATCAAGTAAGATTGTTTTGTCAAGTCATAACATAAGTTGATACCCAGTGGGGTTTTTCCAACCCGTCATGCCGCGGGCGATGACGTTGTAAACAAACAGTTGCCAGTTCGTGTGTTTTGCTAGTTATGTACATTGATAATGCGTAATGCGTCCAATTTTCTTGTTAGGTTTGCGGATAAGTTCAAGCATCGGTATTTTAGTTTTTTTGTTCTAAAGGGGTGGTAACAAAAAATGCTAGTATTCTGTAACTTGGACTACTATTACGTATGTTGATTTTTTGTACTGGTGAAAAAGTAACCCTGTATATTTAGTATACACATAAATATACCGCTTTTAGTGTTATTATTTAGTTATATATGTTTTATATTTTATAATTATTTAACTTAAATATATTTATTTACCTTAAGTATGTACCTAAATATAAAAATAAACCTTTATTGCGACATTTTCTTTTATATTCATATTACCTACACTTAAATATAACTTTATTACGAAAATCATTACGTATGTACTAATATTTTTAAGAATGAGTTTAAACTAATCCACCAAACCAAATATGATTACTGATAACGCCATCGATAATGTGCGAAGGTTGCGGCACGCATCCCTACAAGCAGGTAGCAAAGGGGGCGTGGCCGACCCGGTGATTTATGGCCCTGCCGGCACGATGCCTTTGCGACGACAATAGGAGAGGAGGTAACTTTTGAATCATAGTCAAGTTGCGTAAAATAAACACGATTATTTTTCACCACAGAGCACGGACCTCTTTAGTGTGTAACCTTAGAGATAGAGGCGGCCTTGGCTGTGATTTTCATAGAAATCGACCGTGTCAGGTAATTTTGACATGTTAATGTAAATAGTGTTGTGGTATGGCTCGATATTTTTATCGATAGATTAAAACCAACAGTTATTTGACTAAAAATGTTACTTGAAAAAAGCTATTATTTCAAACATTCTCATTTTTAAAATCTCACTAAAATGATGTCGTTATGAATGATATAAAAACAGTAAAATTTATACATTTATTTGAATTTATATTTACAATAAGTACCTACTTACATTAAATTGTTAGCTTTAAGGTTAATGTTATTTGAATTTATATTTACAATAAGTACCTACTTACATTAAATTGTTAGCTTTAAGGTTAATGTTAAACAACAAGTGTTAAGGGTAAGGCTAGACACTCTAGAGGCTCTGTCTAGTTATATATGTTACCTTTGCATTGGTTTGTTTGTTCAAGGTGTGCAAACTATATCTACTTATATTACGTTATAAAACGCAAAAAGAAAATTGTAACTATAAATGGGAACTAAAATTAAACGATCAACTGTAAAGAGTTTAGATGGTTAGGTAATTTAGGTATTATATATGAGGACAGATTAACTAGATGTATAAATGTATAAAGATATTTTTAAATTCGTAAATTGTTTTACGTTTTCTTGAAAGATTATCAGATGGGTTACTTGGGACAAGAAACACCTGGAAATTACATACTTAAATTACTATGTATTAACAGATAACATCAGAAATCCTTTAAAAGGTACTTTACTTTTTAAACATAATAAAATTATTTAGCAAAGCTAACTTACCTTGTCAAACGCAGGATGGAGTTCTAAAGTTGGACAGGCATTGAATGACAATATAGATCTCGGATTTGTTTTTACAAAACAGTCATTTTGGAAGTGGTCCGAACAAATTGTGTCGTGTTTTTGCGGAAACCAGTTCAACTTTCCAATCGCCGTTATCCAGCGTTCTCTGACACATGGTTCTATAGGAAATCTAAAAATTAAGTCAGAATTTCTTAAACTATATGTTTTTGTATAGTTGCTTCATTGTCTGCACTCTAGATAAATATTATATTATTGATAAATATAAATAAATAAATAAATGTTTGGGGGACAGTCTCATACAAATCAACCTAGCCCCGAACTAAGCAAAGCTTGTACTATGAGTGCTAGGCGACGATATATATATGTACTTAAATAGAGAAATACACATAATTATACTTACTATACATAGGAAACGTCCGTAACTCGGGAACAAATTTTGAATTTCTACTAACACCGTTTAGTTGTAAGAGTTTACTTACATAGACTATCGATAACAAATTCAGCGTCGTGTCTCTTCACTATGTCTCTCGCCCATACTAATTTTATATTGAATTTAATATTACTTTTTTTACTTACCTGTGATGGGAAACGTTTGAATTTTGTTTATTAACGTACGTAGACTGGTTCCTGCACCAGATTACAGAGCAATGTGGCATTCTTGGTATATTTTTATAGTTTATATACCCATGACGTCCCGAGAGGTACTGACAGCACATATGCGTAAAACGCATATGCGCGGCACGGGTTTTGTCTGTCACGCCGTCTCTCTATAGGCGCCCTAAGAGTTCCAACCTCCTTGTTTTTCACTCAACACAACATGCCTGTCGCCTATTGGGTGAGATATTCGCCGACAGTATTAACGTCATATTCATATACCTAATTAATACTAATTATTAAACGCTCATTTCTAATAATTTTCAAATTAAGAATTTAACCTTTCTCCTTCCTTGAACTTAATCAAGGATTAATATACTTTCGTTGTATTTACTTTTCAAGTGTAAATGTGGGCCAATCCCGGCGGCACTGCAATGCCGGGCGACCCGTGACGGGAGTGGAGCGAGCCCCGAACATCCCGTCGGTTTACAAAAATCAGTTTAATATACTGGTCCCTCAGTGAGGGAACTTTCAGATATTAAGCTGAAAAGAACAGATACTACACTTTGATCTTAGCCAAAAGGCCGAGAAGCGATAACGTTTTCGAGCAAATCGTGGAACCCGATTAGATCGAGGAAAATTTTAACACCGCGAGGCAGCGGTACTATGGCGCCGGCACAGCGACATCTAGTGGAGATATAAGAAACATCACTCATACTACAAAATCGGATACGTGCTAATAGGGTTGCTAGTAACTGGCCACCGTATATTAAAAATAAACTGTATTCACTTATAATTAGAATTCATTTTGGACGAGGGAGAGTGATTGACATGACACATCATTTTAATAAGCACAGCATTCATTTTTATGTAAGGTGTCCAGTTACTGGAGTGGCCAGTTACTAGAAATTTTATCCTAATATAAGCATCAGCGTTACTTGCAATCAGTGCCCCCGACGCACAGACGCGTCCATATTAAAGAGTGACGTTCGCCCTTCGACGCACATGTGAGTTCTGAATTTGTATGTAAATATCAAATTAGTATGGACTCGCAAGTGCGTCTGGATTATAGTCGCACTGGGTAATAGTTGGTTGACTCATATGTGCGTTGTCCACGCAAGGGGGGTGGCAGTGATTTCTACCATCCACACTCTGCTGACTGATTGCTAGCAATTATATTAGAAATATTACAGAATATGGTTTATGGTTTAAGAATTTATTTCTCCAAAAGAATATTATAATTCACTTAACTAGAGAAATACATAATTATCTTAACTTAATATCTAGATACAAAGTGTACGAAAGTTTAGAAGCAAAGTACATCATTATATTGTTTATGCAAAAATAGTGGGTACATTGTTCATCAATGGAATAACTCGAAAATAACTTTATTGTCGTTGCGCGAGTGCGGGCGGAGGAGCTACAGTGCTGTCCAGCGAAGTGCGACCCGGAGATAAACTGCCAGAGCACATCAAATATGCGCGCTTATACTGGTCAGCCGGAGCGGTACCTCATCCGCCACACTCGCCCAACGGTAGTCAATAGCAGTCCTCCATCGATGTTTGCGGGTTCAGTTACGTATCGAGTTTGAATCGCCATGCCGTTCCGCGCGGTTATAGCAATTAGGTATTGTAGGTATTGCAACAATTGTAAATTGTAGTACATTTAATTTATGCATAAATTTTGGTTTTATGTGATCAGGAATGATTAGGTAATTAGTTATTTTTGAATTGAATTATTGTATCTTATAATAATAATATTAATTATTGTGCATAGTATGATTATTGTATTTAAATTCAAATTATTATATTTTAATTTGTCAGGCACCTCGAGAGCTGGTCGAGGGGACACATTTGTTGTATTATTTTATTTATCGTATAAAATTATTGTGATACCTATAAATCGAAATGATACATTTCAGAGTATATATATTTAGTAATGAAGGAATAAGAATATTGTTTGTATGTAGGTAATTAAAGTGTAAGTAAACGACACATATAATCACAATGAATTAGTTATTATTTAAAATATGCTTTTTAAGATTTTTTTTGTATGTGATAAAGGATTTAGTTTCTTTTATTTTATCAGGTAATTTATTATATAATTGGGCACCCTCATACATTACATTTCTTTTACCATAATTTATTGTACGCGGTGCTTGAAGACATATGTGATTAGCTCGCCTCAGTGAGCGTTTTCTTGTCTGAAGTTTTGTTTTAAACGATATTTGTGTGTGGATTTGCCGATTGAGGATTTTTCGAACTAAAATACACGTAGAAAATTTATATATTTGGGATATAGTCATCAATTGCGTTTCTTTATACAGTCTTTTGGTTTCAGTTAGGTAGTTATAGTTAAAAATAAGTTTTATTATTTTGTTTTGTGCTCGTTGTAAGGGTTTCATATTCACATTGGCTGCACATCCCCATATCTCAATCAAATACTCAATGTGCGATTTTACCAATGAGTTGTAAATAATATACCGGACCGACTTCGGAAAACATTTTACTGTGCCTCGGAGCGTACCCATAAGGGACGACAACTTGGACCGGAGCTTCTCAATGTGTGGCTTCCAAGACAAGCGAGCGTCCAATATAAGCCCTAGGTATTTTTCCGATTCTGTTTCAGTGAGTGGTTGATTATCTACACGATGATTCTTAATCCGTGATCAGGAATCATTTCTTCTAACTCAGTAATTGATGGGGATTACGTTAAAGTAGTAATTACGTGAAAACAAATTTATTTATTTTTTGATCATGATTTAATTTTGAATTAAATTTTATCCTAAAATCCTTGTCACTGTACTACTACCATATCGGTTCTAAGAGGTTGTATTGTAATCTCTTTACAAAGTTACTAGCAATTGTCAATTTATGAGTAAACCTTGCCCATGACATTGTCAATCACTTTTGTCATACGCATAATAAACACAGTCATAGTCACGGATATTGAATGAGGAAATTATAATTATTCACCAAAAAGCATGCCTCCTCCACATCCGTACTCAAACATAGAGCGTTACGATACTGTACGTTTGTCAATACAAACGAATAGCACAAGGCGAACCCAACAGTTATTTCACGAACTTCATCCAAACATTCCGATCCCCGGACACAATTTAATAAATCGCATGCACCAAAAATCTTCGCGACTTCGGACAGTTTACAGTGCCACAACATGCTCAAGCACCCGGACGACTTCGTCATCATCCTGACGACCTGGATCAGCAAATCTTAAGATTCTTTGCTGAAGAAGATTTCTAGTGCATCAATCCAATCACAGGAACAATGAAGCGGATCTGTGTCAAGAACAACACGGTGGACATTTTGAACACATGTTAAATTATGTTTAAAATCATGTTTTTTGTTTTAGTTGGTCAGGTATGCAGTTTTATTGTTTTTATTTGATCATTAAATTGTACTGTATGAAAACAAATTCCTTTACTTGCTCAAGATTATGCCAAGTTTAGGTAATGCACATTAACATAATCTCCTATCAATTATGTTCGTCGTTATCAGTGTTGCACTGATAAGATAATGAAGAGATAGAAGTCTTTATTGACAAAAGATCTGTCAAATTCCCGTTTCCCGCCATACTGATGGCACTTGACGTATCGTAGTTAAACTTTATACTGTAGGATGACCATGTATTAAGTGGTAATTTGTTTTAATTAGGTTTTCACTTTTAATTAATTAAACAGTGAAGAAATAACTTGAGACCTCGCTGAATAAGTTAAATTTGGGCTAAATTTTAATGTTTTTCTACTCCTGATCACGGATTAAGAATCATCGTGTATAGTTAGCGATTGGGTATGAGTAATATTTTTATTTTTTGAACTGAATATTATGTAATTAGATTTAGTTACATTTATAGTTAGTAAATTTTCCTTGTACCATTCTTGTAGGATGTTTAAGTCAGCTTGAGCTTGGTTAAATACGGTTGTTATTTCGTTACCAAAGTAAAATAAGCTAGTGTCGTCAGCATATAAAGAAATTGTCCCATTTAAGTTTAAGTTGGTTATGTCGTTGATATACGTAAGGAAGAGCAGGGGACCCAAGATAGAACCTTGAGGAACGCCATAGGTAACTTTTTCAGGAGTACTTTGGTTTTCACCTATTTTTACTTTTTGGTAACGATTCATGAGATATGACTCAAGTATTTTAGCAGCAAAGTCCTTAACACCTAGTGCACGTAGTTTTTTCAGCAATAATTTGTGGCTTATAGTATCGAACGCCTTTTTCAAGTCAATAAATACACCCAACGCCAACTGTTTTTGGTCTATTTTGTTCTTAATGTCTGTAACTAGATCGACACATGCAGAAAGAGTATTTGATTTAGGTCGAAAGCCGTATTGCCTAGGTGACAAGAAATTGATAGATTGTAGATATTGTTCTAAGCGAGTATATATTACTTTCTCTATGATTTTCGAAACAACCGGGAGCACAGAAATCGGACGGTAATTGCTAGGGTCAGTTCTACTACCAGATTTAAATATAGGACTCACTTTGGCAATTTTTAGTGCATCTGGAAATATGCCATTCTCCAAACAATTGTTTATACAGTTGGTAAGCTCTTCTATAATAAGACTTTTGACTGATTTGATGGATTTGCAAGTAATTTCATCGAGCCCTGTACTTGTATTTGAATTAAGGTTTTCAATTATCTTACTGATTTCATGGGTCGTTGCGGGTAAAAATTTAGATAGTTCCGATTCGCTATTTGAAAATGATAAATTTACAGCTACATTTTGATATTGGGCAGGTATATTGTTAGCAAGAGTAGAACCCACATTCGCAAAGAAGTGATTGAAGTGATTACAAATATCTATGGCATCTGTTATATGACCGGTACCAGATTCGAGTTTTTGGGGAGTACAGCCGGTAGTAGTATCAGCTGTAATAGCTGAGTTCTTTTATCAGTTTCCACATTTTGAGGGGTTTATTAAGACATTTTTGAAAAAGGTTTTGATAGTATTCGCTTTTTGCGGATTGGATATTAATTTGGACTTCTTTTTTCTTGAGCAAGTATTCTTCTTTCGCTGCTTCATCGTGAACCAATCTCATGTGCGTGTATCCAAGTTGATTTCGTTGATTTATTGCTTCTATTATGTCCTTGTTGATCCAGTCACTCCTGGGCGGGTTAAGTATTTTTGTTTTTATCATTTTACTCTTTCTGATTCCTTCTGTAATGACTTGTTCCAGTTTGTCGTAGTCTCCATTGCATTCACTGAGATTAACTGCTTCTAATTCCTTGTTGAGTTTATTGTAATCTATTGCTTGATATAGCACAGGCACGTTTTTCTTTGGCTTGAATTTATGTACTTCCAGGTATAGCTGTTTATGATCAGACATCATTGATTCCACAACTGCAAGGTGACAAGGAATACTTTTAATATTCGTGCAAACATGGTCTAGTATTGTGTTTGTCTTTGATGTCTCTCGAGTACAGTAACTTGGGTCAATTTTGTTTAGAATCTTGTAGCCGTTTTCTAGAAGCATGTGTTTGTAAGCTAGAGTAGGTTGACTTCGTTTAAGGAGGTCATAGTTAAAGTCTCCGAATACTAACACTCTCTTGCGCGCCAGTAACTGCTGTGAGTATGTCTCTAGAAATTCTTCGTTATTTGTTCTTTCGGGTTTATACACTCCACCAATGTCCAAAGAGTATTTATTTAAGTGTACCCATAAATAATGATTGTCGTCTTTACATGATCCCTCAATAAAATTATGTTTAAGGTCGTTATGGACAAATATTGAGACGCCACCTCCTCGTCCGTTGGTTCTGTAATTATAATAGTGTGTGTAGTTCGGCAGCTGTGTTCTTTCGGCTTCGGCTTCGGACTTTATCCAGGTTTCTGTTACTATCATTACATATATTTTGTTAACTGCAGCATTTGAGATAGCCCTTAGCTCGTCAAGCTTGCCGGGTTTAACGATGCTGCGTATGTTGACATATAGGAAGGTCAGGGCCTTGCTGTGTGTAGTGAGACTGTGGTAGTTATTTGATATTTGGTACGTTACTTCGTCTGCGGTAATAGGATTTCGCCTTGGTAGTTTTTTGGAGTGGCTTCTATTATTTTTGGACGACCTTTAACGTACTTTATGGTCAAGTTTGTTTCGCCGCATTCAGATCGACGTTTTAACTGATTTTTTAAATTTTGCATTGTTTTTTTCTGGAGTGGTGTTTCGTCGTTGAAAATTTTAATATTTGGCCTAACGTTCTTTATAGTTGACCGGTTCCGTAAGATTAACTTCGCTGTATCTGAAGATCCAAAAGAAGCCTTCATTGGGCGGGCTTTCCCTTTATCAAATTTTCCTAGCCTTATTATTTTTAGAGGTTCTGGGCACTCAGGAATGATTGATTTCAATAATTCACTGACTTCTGCAGTGTCATGTCGGCGTCTGTCTTCAATTTTGTTAGTGAATATTTCATTTATACCACATATAATTACATTCTTCTCCCTTTCTGATCGCTCATGAACTTCGACGAGCAAGTTATCGAGAGTGTCTGTACTACAAGATTGTGCAGATAAAGCGTCTTTAAGCGTTTGAACCTCACTTTCAAGAGTGTTTAGTTTTTGCTCAGTATTACTGTGAAAGTTATGAATATTGGATAGATCTTGTTTAATTCTGTTTTGTTCTTCACTCAATTTTTCTGTTGTAATCTTAATTTGAGTAATTTCGTTTTTTATGTCCGATACATTTTGCGATATAGTGATCAACTGTTTATTTTGGGTGTCTGACATACCTGTGAGCATTGCTGTGATTTTTGCTTCAAAGTTGTCAAGTTTCGCAGAAAAGTCATCGTCGCGCTGTTTCCTTTTGTTTCTCATTGTTATTTGTTGTGTTTCCATTTCTGTAATCTGAAATGCGCTGAGTTCTGGTTGCGATCCACCACCCGTTGTTGATGAGCCAATTGCTATCGCCTGATCGCTATTTGTACACGTATTAAGTCCTTGCACCGGCGGTGGTGTTCGTTGCGTTACGCTCATCTTTTAAAAGACGGGTACACACACGGCGTAGTTCGCTTCGAGATGTCTTAAGTCACATTAACACTTTAAACAATACTCGGCCGCACTGTGTTTGAATTAAGATGTATTTTACTTTGTTTACTATTTTATTTTTTTTAATATTATCATGTAACACGTCCACTTCGTACACTTGCTTAGACAAGAACCTGTAATGTCATTTCTAACTATTCATCATGACTCATAATGATTTTTATAATAAACTTATTAATTATAAACTTATATTGTATACGTATTTGAAAGCATAACATTACCAAGATATTGGCTCCTAACCACTCACTTGCTTTGATTTTTGCGATAGACTCTATGACTATGTAAAATAAGAGTGATGTAATGATCATTATGATATAAAATTATATAACTATCACCGCAGGGCGAGCGCCGTGTCTCTATTTTTATACGAGATTGCGTATCTTTTGCTCGTGTTTATAGCCGATAGCTTAGTAGCTCGCGGTGAGACCAGTGCCTTATGGTAATACATGGGGACTGTACTATGGAATGTTATGAACAGCCTCTCACTCAATATGTTGCCTTGAAGGGTTACCATTTTAATTTTACATCAATAATTATTAGGAAGGAAAAAACAAATAATATTTAAACACTTTATTAACGTAAATTCGATCCACGAAAATATACAATCAGCAATGTACAATGGTAGAGAACTTAACCTCATACAAGGGCCGCCGTCCATTGGCTACAGAGACAGCTATAGAAAACTTCATTCGTGAGACTTAACCCCTTTGACCAGTACCCAGTAAAGGTGTATTATTACTTGAGATAATTCTTATGGGTCACTTTTGCACCCGTAAACTCGATGTCCAACGATTCTCAACTTTGTACTAAAGGTGCCAGGCACCACGGCAGAGGTTCCCAAACTCTGCAGGTTACGTAGCCAATGGACGCAGACAATACACTTATCAATACCAGCGAGTGGACAGCGCCCAGGAATGATCCGAACTACTAACACGACACATATTCTATTACAAAAATGCAACTTAAAACGTTTTGGTGCAGAGATCAAATATAACGCAGACTGAGAAATAACAGATATATTAACTGGAAAATGCAGACTTTAGGACAGCGAAATACTAATACTAATAATATTATTAAATGGAACAAACGAATGATCTACTGGCTTATTTGTATATTGTTTTGGCTTATAGGTAATTCCATGTAACAGTGTAAAGTGACTATTTAATCTCCTGTTTATTTATTAAAGGGGAATATTAGGCTGTAGTTATTTTTAGATATTGACAATATCTAGATAAAATACAAAATGTAAACTTCAGTTATAAGTAAATAGAATCCCCGAGGGAGAATTGAGAAAAAGTCCACTGTTATCTTTTGTATTGGACTATGGTGCGAATACATTAGTATTTTACAACGAAAATTCTATTGTATGTATCTGTTATTTTTCCACCCTGGTCGTGGCAAACTGTGATCGTTTACTTATAAGAACCTTACTTAAATACCCCCGACATTCAAGTCTCCCCATTAATTAATTTGTGTGAGTCTTCTAACCGTTATAGTCATTTTTAACCCTTTACCATACCTTACCTTTACCAGTTGCCACCACTGTCAAATTAAAGTTATACTTATGTAATGGTGTCAAGTCAAACAATTTAATAGCAATTATTATGGCCCCGTAGGTAAAGGGTTAAACTTATAAACCTCCGCTTTTGCTCAGCCATGTTTGGCTGTACCAAGTCATCGGAGTCCATGTTTTATTCAAGTAATTATTTCCCATAGGATTACTTTATTGTTCATCAAGGAAATAGCAGTTACGTCCAGGCACGGATCCAGGGGGGGGGTAATGAGGGCACTTCATATATATCATAGGGCAGTGCCCCCCTCCCCTCAACGAAGTTCTGGATCCGGGCCTGGTTACGTCAGAAAACGGGACTTTTAGGTTGGAAAGTCTTTAGATAAGTCCAGTCAGAATAAAAGGGCCATACACTTTTATTACCCCCTATATTCATACACGTCTCCTAAGCAAGCCGAGAACCGTTTGTCCCTTTCGGCCTTATAGACTTATTCTTAACCTTTAGTATGCGTTAGCGTCAAGCAATTCAAACAACTTTTAACTTTGACGGTTATTTCATAAAGTCAAATTGTACTGGAGCAGATCTGCTACTAAGCATACGAAAGGTTAAGACAAATGGACCCAATACTTTACGGTTTGGAGGTTTATGAATAATGGTTACTCTTCGGCAACAGTCTGTCCGTCTCGACCTCTGTTCTGGAACAGGGTGGCTTCCGGCCCATCGTTTGGGCACCTATAGATGGGCCGAATGGAAAGCCAGCATGAATACTCATGCTGAATAAGGACGGGACTCATGTTTTTTCTCGCGCATCTATAGGCTTTTTGTCCCTTCCGGCTTTATAGACATGACAATACGACAGAAAGAGACCCAATAAAAGGCTTGCTAAGTGAGACGTTTATGAATAATGGTTAATGACAGTTTTTGATACTTTTTCTGCCACTGGGGCGGTGAGATGGCAGCTGCGGCGTAAGGTCCAACGAATTTATTTATTCTTAAAACCGTTACTTTAGGAATATTGTTATCTAAAATGAATAAAAAAACAGTTCCCAGTCAATTCCCAAGAAATGAACAAAGTTCTAGTAATTTTCTTTAGTACCAGTGACTTTGCGACCGTGTTTTTGAGCTCAATCTTCAGTTCGGCGACAGTTTACTAGTCGTAATCCATTACAATATCAATAAACTTCCAAATGCAATAGAATTTCGATATTTTATGTTAATTCTACCTATGAATAGTATGAATCTGACAGCTGCTTGGACCTCATGCCTAAGTAGCGCCGCCTAGTAGCTGAAAAAATATCGAAAACCCTCATTAAGGGTTAATACGACCGAAACCGACCGACAAGGCTTCCAAAGTTAGATGCTACTGAATCTACATGTTCTGAAACTGTCCGTCCTTGTCCAGCATGAGTATTGGGGTTCTGTCGCTCGAAATGTATGGGGGGTTTTGTCCCTTTCATCCTTATAGACATCTACATGTTCTGAAACTGTCCGTCCTTGTCCAGCATGAGTATGTTGGGGTTCTCGCGCTCGAAGTGCGTGGGCTTGCGCGTGCGCTGCTCGTCCGTCCACTCGCCCTCGCCGGCGCCCCACTCGCCCACCGTGGACCCGATCACGTCCACCTCCTCTTTAGCTCTTATCTTCTCCAGCTGGACAAACTTGAACAAAATGCGCACTCCCGTGTAAATAAAAGATATACGGCGATACTCGCCCAGCTATCACGTCCGGGCAAGTATAGCCGTGTCTCTTTTATTTACACGGGAGTGCGTAACTTTTGTTCGTGTTTGTAGCCGATAGTTCATAGCTCAGTAGCTCGCGGTGAGACCAGTGCCTTGGGAGGGTAACTTTGGAAACCTTGTATTGAGTCCCTTTCGGTCTTGTTCGTATGTCTATAAGAAAGAAGTGCCTTAGGAGGTTAGACGTTTATGAATCTACATGTTCTGAAACTGTCCGTCCTTGTCCAGCATGAGTATGTTGGGGTTCTCACACTCGAAATGTATGGGGGTTTTTGTCCCTTTCATCCTTATAGAATAAGACCGAAAGGGACCCAACACAAGGTTTCCAAAGTTACCCTCCTAAGGCACTGGTCTCACCGCGAGCTACTAAGCAATGAACTATGGGCTATATTCATAGCTTAGTAGCTCGCGGTGAGACCAGTGCCATAGGAGGTTAGACATGAATGAATCTACATGTTCTGAAACTGTCCGTCCTTGTCCAGCATGAGTATGTTGGGGTTCTGTCGCTCGAAATGTGTGGGGGTTTTTTCCCCTTCATCCTTATAGACATATGAATAAGACCGAAAGGGACCTAACACAAGTTGTTAGAAAAGACCTTAGAGATAGAAAACTAACACTAGAGACGACCCAGAACCGAGCGGCCTGGCGACGCATGATTAGAAGGGCCGACCCCAAGTAAATAGGAAAGTGCCAGGCAGGAGAGAGAGGACCCAACACAAGGCTTCCAAAGTTAGACGTGAATGAATCTACATGTTCTGAAACTGTCCGTCCTTGTCCAGCATGAGTATGTTGGGGTTCTCGCGCTCGAAGTGCGTGGGCTTGCGCGTGCGCTGCTCGTCCGTCCACTCGCCCTCGCCGGCGCCCCACTCGCCCACCGTGGACCCGATCACGTCCACCTCCTCTTTAGCTCTTATCTTCTCCGGTTGGAACAAACTTGAACAAAATGCGCACTCTCGTGTAAATAAAAGATATACGGCGACACTCGCCCAGCTATCACATCTGGGCAAGTATAGCCGTGTCTCTTTTATTGACACGGGAGTGCGTATCTTTTGTTCGTGTTTATAGCCGATAGTTCATAACTCAGTAGCTCGCGGTGAGACCAGTGCCTTAGGAGGGTAACTTTGGAAACCTTGTGTTGAGTCTCTTTCGGTCTTGTTCGTATGTCTATAAGAAAGAAATGCCTTAGGTGGTTAGACATTAATGAATCTACATGTTCTGAAACTGTCCGTCCTTGTCCAGCATGAGTATGTTGGGGTTCTATCGCTCGAAATGTATGGGGGTTTTTGTCCTTTTCATCCTTATAGACATCTACATGTTCTGAAACTGTCCGTCCTTGTCCAGCATGAGTATGTTGGGGTTCTCGCGCTCGAAGTGCGTGGGCTTGCGCGTGCGCTGCTCGTCCGTCCACTCGCCCTCGCCGGCGCCCCACTCGCCCACCGTGGACCCGATCACGTCCACCTCCTCTTTAGCTCTTATCTTCTCCAGTAGGAACAAACTTGAACAAAATGCGCACTCCCGTGTAAATAAAAGATATACGGCGATACTCGCCCAGCTATCACGTCCGGGCAAGTATAGCCGTGTCTCTTTTATTGACACGGGAGTGCGTATCTTTTGTTCGTGTTTGTAGCCGATAGTTCATAGCTTAGTAGCGGTGAGACCAGTGCCTTAGGAGGTTAGACGTGAATGAATCTACATGTTCTGAAACTGTCCGTCCTTGTCGAGCATGAGTATTAGGGTTCTGTCGCTCGAAATGTATGGGGGTTTTTGTCCCTTTCCTCCTTATAGACATATGAATAAGACCGGAAGGGACCCAACACAAGTTGTTAGAAAAGACCTTAGAGATAGAAAACTAACACTAGAGACGACCCAGAACCGAGCGGCTGGCGACGCATGATTAGAAGGGCCGACCCCCAGTAAATGGGAAAGTGCCAGGCAGGAGAGAGAGGACCCAACACAAGGCTTCTTAAGTTAGACGTGAATGAATCTACATGTTCTGGAACTGTCCGTCCTTGTCCAGCATGAGTATGTTGGGGTTCTCGCGCTCGAAGTGCGTGGGCTTGCGCGTGCGCTGCTCGTCCGTCCACTCGCCCTCGCCGGCGCCCCACTCGCCCACCGTGGACCCGATCACGTCCACCTCCTCTTTAGCTCTTATCTTCTCCAGCTGGAACAAACTTTACGTTAGCCGACGAGTGACACGTTTACTTTGTTTTGATAAACAAATAAAATAGTAGATTACTGCAAACGCTGGGAAAGATGGGCTTACCGGCTGAGTAGGTATAGACGGCCGAACGTAGTGAGGCCGGACAGTGATACGAAGCCGGTAAGCCCATTTCACGGCGAGGCATGTATAGTGCTTTTCTCAAACATATGCAATGAAATAAAAAATACGACAATAAAAAAAAAACAGAATTTTAACTGTTTAGCCTGTTCATGAAAATCGACGCCATGTTTTAAAAAAATATTACTTACCGGCCTAGGCCGTTAAATTCGTATGAAAATCCTTTACTATTATGTCGAGGTCATCCGCCTGCAACGTCATACTTTAAAGCCTATTATGACGAACATAATGACAACATTTCATTGCATGTTTGAGAAAAATAATAAATTAATATCTTTGGTCCCACCCCACAGTAAGCTCAATTAAGGCTTGTAATGTGAGTGCCAGGCGACGATATAATGGCGTTTTCAAATTAGTCACGGATACCTTAGAGTATGCATGTATTCATGATAAGCATACCTGGGATAACTCGGGGCATTTATACGAAAGTGATGTAGCAAAATATTTTATCGACTAAAAATATATCGATGTTACTGTGAATGACAACATCAAAATGTTATTCGGCATAAATAAATATTAGGTACTTACTCTTCAATTAAAATAAAAAATAACTTTAAACGGGTAGTTACGCGTTTATTTTAAAATAATTTTCAAAATATACAATTAATATTAAAATATCAATATTCAAATTGTCATTTTGATTAAAGAGAGGCCCGATATCAGATAATTATGACATAGAACCTTTGTACTGTGATCGAGAATGTTCAATAAGCACATCTTTTATTATAATTATATCGACATCTTTTTAATCGATATCAAATCCCTATAACTTGCCCCCAGTTATCCCAGGTATGATGATAAGGAATCATTTTACTTATGGGACTCATATCGAAAAAATAGAATCACTTTTCTATGAAATGTTGATCACCTGATGAAACCACTTTGTATGAAAAGGCGATTTTTTTTCAAGATTTGGATATGAGTCTCATAAGGAAAGTTGTCCGTTATCATGAACACATGCATACCCTAAAGTATCTGTGACTAATTTGAGAACACGTTATAAGATAGATACATATACATATACTTAAATACATTGACAGCCACGACCAAGGAACCAAGATTTGTGGTAAATAATTACACAAAGAATGCCCTCGCCGGGATTCGAACCCGAAACCTCCAGTTCGTAGGCAGGGTCACTACCAACTAGGCTACAGAGGCTGACAAAGAAAAAAAACTGTGTTTTTATTTAAAATCTGCTTACTCTTGCCCGACTTGCCCGAGCGTACGTCTAGAAGTTCGATAGTTGGATAGTCAACACCATTTATAACTTTTATAAGACAGATTTCAACCTTGCATTTATAAGGCAGATTTACGGTTTGTTTCATAATCTTCTGATCAATTTATCCGTCAGATAACATTATCTATTTCCTTTTTTCCGGGCATAATATATAAAAGAAAAGGACATATATATTTTATACGGAGATGGTAGAACATCTATCAGGCCGTTGAAACGTCTATCGGTTAAAATATAGCCATAACAACAAAAAAATAATGTAAGTCTACCAAATCATTACGACAGCAAAAATACTGCAAACGCTATTTAAAAAAAAATATCACGAAACAAGCGAACCGTTGTTATTTTAATTTTATCTAATAGTTACAAAAAACATGCATTATTAAAAATAAATAAATCCTAAAAAGCAGTCAAAATAAATAAAATTGGATAGAATTTCAGTTTGGCAAAGAAAAAAAAACAAAAAAAGATTCGTGACCCCGACGTGATTTGAACACGCAACCTTCTGATCTGGAGTCAGACGCGCTACCGTTGCGCCACGGAGTCGATGCGAGCTCCGCTGAAATTATTTACCTAATTCTATTACACCAGACGTACTGGTATCATATCGAAGCGGCCAGGATACTCACAAATATTTGAGCAGGTCTCTATTGTCACCGTAGCGGCTTCGATATATCTAACGCGACTATACCCAGATAACTACGGAAAAATCGATTTTTTTATAATGATATATGATTTATAAATTTTATAATGATCCGAGACCACAAGATTTTTTTTTTAATTTTTTTTTAGAATTTACCTTATAATGAAATCGAACTAGGGCGTTCAAACCGGTTTATCCATACTTTCCAAAACCGGTTTCATCATCATCCATCATCATCATCATCATCATCATCATCAGCCTATGATAGTCCACTGCTGGACGTAGGCCTCTCCTATTAACTATGCGTATAGACGCATAAAACCGGTTTGCATCCCCTAAATCTAAGTAGCCTAACCTATATCTGAGATTGGCGCTTGTGGCATTGTACCGAGGATGCTGGCGATATTTTCTCGCTACATCGCAAGACGGATGCGTTGTACAAGATTGATTTAACACATTTTATTTTGTTGACAAGATAATAAAAGTGTCATGTCATCATGTCCATGCTTAGTGCTTTTGTTTTGTGCAGGTGCAAGGTTACTTATAAAACGTGCAATACTAGAATAGTTGTTTAAACAACTGGTACATAACGAGTGGCCTTGAAACACTAGTAATGGGTAACACAAGTGTTTTAAGACCTAATTATATAAGTCACTTTTTCTACACACATTAATTATAATTAGGGTTAGGATTTTGGTGGCATTTATGGAACAGAGATCAATGGACTCGATGTTACAAACGTTTTTTACTTGAATAAATGATTAACTTATAAAATAATAACGAAATAGTGTTTAGTTCAAGCTGGATTTATCAATAAATTTAAATAAATAAGACGAATTTTATTTTTGAGAAACTAGAAAAATATTAATTTTCAATAAAAATGTTGATAAATAAATAAGAAAATATATTTATTTGATTTTCAAGGCTCTAGTTTTCTCGAAGCCCATAAATATTACATAATAATCATAAGCTATATTATAAAAAAATATTGGATTTCATTTCATAGGTAAGGTAGTCAAATATTAATACAATAAAATTATTTAATACTTCAAATGGGCCCTGTTAAAAAGAATATGTTTATGTATTATTTTTGATTAATGAATTATTCAATCAATCATAAACAATTTGAGCAACGACTCCACTCTTCTCTGTTCACCTAATGCCACCAAAATCCCTAACTCTAATTATAATTCACTAAGTAACAGAATGATTTATATACAACATTGCGTTCGCTAGACCCACACTTTTATTTTATTAATAGTACATTACTATAGAGGACGGGAAACGAAGGGTTTCAGGCCAAGTAGTAGTGATACGCGGCCTGTAACCCTGTTTCTCGCCGAGATTTGTATAGTGCTTTTCTCAAACTTGCCATGAAATAGAACGAACTGATTTCGCCGAACCATACTACTAAATTTGTAAATATACCAATAGTACAGTATCGTTTTTTTTCATCTGTTTGAGGTCTCCTTTTACCTGTTGATATAAACATTAGTTCTAAGGTTATTTTTTTTTTCTGTGGCTGAATGTCAAAACCTAGTGTCACAATTTGACGTTTCAAAACAAAAGACAGTTTGTTTGCAGTCCTAGGTGTGAAATAAATACATGAAATCTCTTTACATATCATCTTAGCACATGACACCGGATACATAGTATTTCCGGGTTTAATTTAACGTAAGTAACATCAACATTCCGTAGCAAGTTTGAGAAAATTAATACTTTGACAAAAAAATATATAATTCTTAAAGCGACAAATCTGCGACCATATATAACATGGACGTCTAACGCCAGCTCAAAAATGCCCCCAAAATCAATTGTTCAATTGTGCCAAGATGGGCAGGACATAGCGCTTTTCTTAAAACCGCGCATATTTCGGCGCAACATCGTTGACAAATGTTTATAGCCAAGAATAAAGCCAATCAAAACTTTGATGGACCAATCACAACTATTTTTAAATGGCGGTTTCAGTTTTTATAGGTTGATATTGAAATTCATTGCCGTGATGCATTAAAGAGGGCGTGACATTTGTGAACTAAAATTCAGGACCGTTTTTGAAAGGCAATTTAGTATGGCGTGCGGCTTCCATGTTTTATTTGTTCGTAGCGACAAATGGAGACGCGAATTCTATAGAGAAGTTACGAATTTTATGATATTGATAATTATGTGTGTAGATAAAGTATCGCCTCAAAGCGACAAATGGAGACGCGAAATGTACAGAGAAGCAAGAAGCCAGTGCGGACCTGTTACCTCCGTGTCGTGTTTGGCGAATTTGTCGAACATGTTGGCGTACAGGCGCTTCTCCTTCTGTTTCTGTTTCTGTATCGTCTGCCGGCACACCACTACTTGGTTCGCTGCTGCCTGGAAACAAACAAGTTTCTAAAAATATTGGATGTATGTATACTGAAGATAATTAGCCAGCCATTTTGTCAGCCTCCGTAGCTTAGTTGGTAGTGACCCTGCCTACGAAGCTGGAGGTTCCGGGTTCGAATCCCGGCGAGGGCATTAATTGTGTATTTATTTATCACAAATATTTGTTCCTTGGTCATGGCTGTCTATGTATTTAGTATCTATATGTATCTATATATTATACAGGGTGACATCGGGGTCGTGATCCAAACTGTAAGAAACGTGTTAAGATGGTCTTCCTGAACAATGTTCTCTATGGGACCTATATGAACAAACATACTTTTTTTAAGACTAGTAAAGTTCGAGTTCATTAATATGTATACATTTCTCCATACTAATCCTTTCCAAATGTGTTTACATAATTATGAAACGAGACTGGAAGTTATGAACACTTCCGCACCGTTCGGTATGAAATCAAGTTTTTTTTTTCGCGATATTCATATTTGTTCCATGGGAAACCTTGTTGAGAATGACCATCTTAACACGTTTCTCACAGTTTGGATCACGACTCCGATGTCACCCAGTATATATCGTCGCCTGGTACCCACATCACAAGCTTTAATTGAGCTTACCGTGGGACTAGGTCAATGACGATTTGTGTAAGATGTCCCAAGATATTTATTTATTTTTATTTATTTAATTAGACCAAGATCACCAACGTCCAACCTCGGACGTTGGTGATCTTGGTCTAATTTTCTTTGGTATATGACATCCTTAGATAAATAGTGCCATCTTCTCTGTATATCTCGGGCCTCACTGAAAATCAGCGTTGCGTAGCGTGCCCTGCGGTGCACTACGTGACAACAAGCTGAGTGAGGACCCTTTGGCACAACTTTGTTTTTAATGTAATATAATTTTAAGTTCATTTAATTTCATTCATTTCATTTCATCCAATATTTATAATTTATATAGCATTAAGTAGTGTGACTACTTGGGAAAATAAAAAAACAAATCAAAATATTATGTAAAAATAAATAGTTTGATTTGGGTTTCACAAAAACTGCTGTAGATGGCAGCACCAGCTCTCTCGCCATACCAGAAAACCGAATGATATTCGGATAGAAGGTGCATGCATGTATTGCTTGCCCTTAAATTATGTTCAAAGGCGCCTAGCCTTGTAAGAGATTGCATATACCCGAGAAATTTGACCGGTGGTTGCTAAGACCGCGACCGAGCGGTACAGGCATGCAAATATCGAGTTACCTTATTCTGAGGCTCGGCTTCCACAACCTTCTGGAAGTCCACCAAGGCTTGATCTGCCTCCCCGAGGCCCAACAAGGCCTGTCCTCTCCGGAACAGTCCCTTGACATTGTTTGCGTCGAACCCGAGGGCCTTTGTAGCGTGGTCGCGGCTCTCGAAGTGGTGGGGGGGAGACACCTTCAGGTAGACCAGGGCCAGGTTCAGGTGGGAGGAGAGAAGGAGCTCTTTAGCTTGTGTTTTGGCTTCTTCTTCTACGCTGTTGTCTTCGGGGACATCTGGAATGAAATAAAAATGGGTGTTGAAATTTTATACACCAACATTGTGATTGTAAATAAATAAATAAATATCTTAGGACATCTTACACAAATCGACCTAGTCCCATTGTTTGCTAGAATAAATTATCCAGCATGCTCTCCTAACATGACGAGTGGGTGACCCACCACAATGACACTGTCAGAAAAATAAGTTTTGTAAATTTTAATATTATTAAACTGTGATTTTAAGTGTGACCTCTGACAACGTAACCATAGCAATGAATTATACACAGAAGCCCTACTGTGAACTACGAACGAAGTATTCCTTTTTGCTCCCTGTCACACTTACGTATGATTCTTGGTTCGCGATAGGGCCTCAGGCCTCGGATTTTTTATTTCACGGTAAGACGTTAGAGTACCATGGATGGAGTCGATATTAACATTAGTACATTGTGCATCAAGGGAGGTAAGTACGGAATTACTAACGAGTGTTAGAAGCCCGACACCGTAGGCGGGGGGCTTTTAATGACTCGAGTTAGTATTCCGAGCCGACAAAAAAATAAGTTTCAAGACAAAATATTATTAAATGACGTAAAGACATTTCTATTACTCCCTAGGGAATTTCACTTTTCTATTACTCCCGCTACGCATGCAAGCAATGGCACGCTTAGACAGCAAGTGTGATGAAACAATTTTTAGAGATATTCATTCATTTTCACACTCTATAATTATGATGAAAAATCCGAGCCCTGGGTCACGTTTTATAAAGTTACAATTTACAATTTCGCTGTTTGCCTCTCTTTCTAGCCAATACGTGCGTGCGTTATAGAGGCAAACAGCGAAATTGTAAATTGTAACTTTATAAAACGCGACCCAGGTTATAAGAAAAAGGTGGTTCCGCCCATTTAACAAAAGTCTTATAATTTGTCCAAAACTCACCATCAAGCAACGTCACCACCCTCTTATACATCTTGATAGCTAGCTGATGTTTCCCCGCCTTGAAGTAGTTGGTGCCTTTCTCCTTGTAGATCTTGGCTTGTTCCAGCTTCTCCGGCCCGTCCATGGACCAGGACTCCTTGGCTTTCTCGAAGTTGGTCAGCTTCACTATGTATTCTACTGCGGTGTTCGCTGGTACGCCTAGGTCAGCATTACCTAGAGAAATATTAATATTATTTTAATATTAATACATAATAAATATTAATATTTATATGGTGAGCCGGGACTTCTCTCCCTTGAGGACTTCTCCAACGCATGTTGTTCGACCAATTCGCAGACATAAATTCCTTCTAGAAGATATCACATAGCTGTATTAACTTTGGCCTTCTTTGGGCAGTGTGGTGACGGCAGAAATACATTTATCACCACCTCTACTCTTCCCGGGTGTTGTAAGGGATTGAAGTATCACTGACCATTGATATAAGATAGATGATGGGCAACAGCTTCATCATAGTGGACACATCACGGCGATCGCCAATCCGCTTGTTCAACGTGGGCTATTTTATTAAATTGGGTATTTACGTTTACCGTCTATACGCATAGTTAATGGGAGAGGCCTACGTCCAGTGGACTGAGATAGGCTGATGATGGGATGTGATTGTGATGTACTAACCTTCAGACTTGAACGCGTATTTGGGCTGTATGGTGAGCCGAGACTTCTCTCCCTTGAGGAACTTCTCCAACGCCCGCTCGACGCCCTCGCAGACGTGGCTGTCGGATCCCTCGCCCAGCGGGAACGTTATCGTGCGGTTGTCGAATACTTTGCCGTCTGGAAGGAGTTTGCCTTCCAACTCGACTGGAATTAGAATAAAATATTACAGGATTTTTTTTATTTATTGATTTTTTTGTGATTCTCAGTTCTTTATTGACAACCTATTCCAATTCTTTATTGATTTGACTTTATAGGAATTGTGTGTAACTATAAAAGTAAGCACATCAATGATAGCTGGAAAACAGCCATCCGTCATATTCCGTGAAGAGCAGTGTCAGAATTAATGAACATAATTTTACCGTAGATTATGTGTAATTTATTATATATTCCCATACTTATTTGGGAACATTACACACCCTAGTTTTGATTATTTTATCTACTAGAATATATATATGATATATTAACCTCTCGTGTGCCGGATTTTTTCTAATAGTTTTTCCGTACACGGATCCACGACAAGGCTTACGAAGGCTTAAGACGAAAGCGGAATTTTCGAATGAGATTATGTAAAATAATCTATCCCGTCACCCTGGAGATAAAAGATGCATTGTATTCTATAGAATAGAATATCATGCACGCTCCACTAACATGATTAGTAGGTTATCTACTATGGAAAGACCATCGTAATTGTCAGAAAAATATTTAAATTTTACTGCTATAAAACATTGATTTTAAGAGTAGGCCAAGAGAATGTAAGCATAGCAACTAGTGTCAAGTAAAAGGTGATCGACCCTTAAACTTAACCGATTCGTTGCGTGTTCCATTTTCAAAAACTTTAGTCTATTACGGCGAACATTTTTTTCATGATACGCTAAGCGCGCCTTACGCCATAGAATATGATGACACGCCGATCGTGTCATACGCCATTCGTTAAAAACATTCATAACACGCCTGGCGTGTCATCCGCACTGAAACGGTTAACAGTTAAACTCGCGTATAAAACATGAAAATCATAAATTACATTTTTATTTTCTAGGTGCTTCTAAATAAGTATGTACAATTTTGCTAACACAATGTAGCAATATGGAAGGTATCATATTTCTGTCGCTTGACCCAGAAACATTGTTAAAATGAAAGTGCCTTTGTTAGGCATTGGTGAAGAGAGTGTGCTGCCAAGCATATTAGATATTATGTTACTTTCCTATAGCATTACAGGTTTCATAAAAGCATTTCGATACAGATTTACAGAGTGTAACAAAAATGGTGGTTATCCATAATGAACATATTGTTTCATATTGTAACTGGTACAATTTACTTAGAACAGACAAGTTTCTGTCAAAATAGTACATTTCCTAACTAGTACGGGAGCGAGGGTGAAGTTAAAAAAAACACACGAGTTAAAAAAAAGTTTTTGTACGTGTAAGGGACGTTTTTTTTTTTCATAACAAGTGCGTCAAAAAGAGAAATTACCGCGAACGAAGCGTGCGCACCGCAAAGTTCGTTTTTAGTCACTAGTTAGGAAAAACACTTTTTTGTTGCTAACTTTCATCATTGACTGTACAATCTTTAGTAATTCATCTAGTATTTTTTTTTATTTATTTATAGCCTTGGTACAGACAAAGTAATTTTTTTCCTGTTATGATTATAGTTATGTAGGTAGGGCTCTGTCTGTGTGTCCTGTGGACACATACAGTCGTGGTCCACTAATTAAGAACAGTCAATGTATAACATAAATATTGCATAACACGCCTATATTCACCATTTGTGTGCATTGTTATTTACGAGAATATGAGTTATTATTTAACTTGATTATTCTAAAAATCATTTTAAACAAGTATTAGCTGCAAAAACTTTATATATAATTAAATAAAAGCGATTGAACTTAACATGTCTCTAGACGAACAAAAATAATCTGGCACACTAATTAAGAACACAACTTAAAAGTATAGAATTCAACTAGAAAATTCTTCGGTTACATTAATATTTGGTAGGAAACCCGAAGTTCTGTTCCACCGCATGACATCTCTTTGACATAGACTCCACTAAAACCCTGCATCGCTCCACAGGTATTGAATTCCAGGCTTCTAGTGATGCCTCATAAAGCTCGTTTAAATTTTTTATATTTTTATTGGCGAGACTTTTTTTCACATTGTTCCAGAGATTCTCTATTGGGTTAAGATCAGGACTGCAGGAGGGCCAAGTCATAACAGAAACATGATTACAACGAAACCATTCTTTTACAGATTTTGCCGTATGCTTAGGATCGTTGTCTTGTTGAAATGTCCATACAACTGGTAAATTTTCTTCGGCATACGGCAACATGGTGTTTTCTAGAATATTTTTGTACACATACTGGTCCATAATACCGTCAATCCTGACCAATGGCCCCACACCATGCCACGAAAAACAACCCCATAGTTAAATGTTCCCGCCGCCATGTTTTACGGTTACGGACTACGGTCGTACGTATACTTGGGGTCGAACGCGGTATTTGGTGGTCGACGAACGTAGACTTGACCGTCGGAGCCTATTCTGTTAATTTTAGTTTCGTTAGACCATAAAACGTGTTTCCACTGCGATAACGACCAATTTTTGTGATTTTTCGCAAATTGAGTTCGTGCGTCTCTGTTCTTCTTACTTACTAAAGGCTTCTTGCGAGCTATTCTGCCAAATAAATTTGCTTCGTTTGGTCGTTTTCTAATAGTACGACCCGCCAGACCGGGTTGATATCCAAAAATTTTACGTTTAATCTCAACAGAAGAAAGTTTAGGATTCTTTCTCGCCATCCTTACGATAATAGCGTCCGTTCGAGGAGTCGTCTTTCGTGGCCGTTTCTTTCGTTGGACCTTCTGACATGTTCCATGAGCCTTAAAATATTTTATGGCGTTGGATACTCTAGTCCTAGAACATTTAAGGTGGTCAGCGACTTTTTGATAGCTCCATTTCTTGTTAAAAACCAACGATATTATGATTTCTCTGAGAGTGCCATCTGAACTCCGGGTTTTTTCCCATTTTCACAAAAACAATAAGCATGTTTTATTGACAGAAAATGCAGGAGCTCAAAATACGTCAAAGTGTAGGCTTTATTCAATTATTTTGGAAGATACGAGGATTAAAACACAGTGTTCCTAATTAGAATGCCAGTATTAATTATACTAGATAAAGTCCCAAGTTTGTATTCATAGTCGGGGGAAGAAAAGTTTTTGGTCACATTAAATCCTACAGTTTCGGAAGCTTTTTCTAATGAATATTTAGGGTATACAGATTCACACCATGCAATAATCCCCAGTGCCGCGCGAGAGCTTCTCATCCAGTCGAGGACTTGAAGGTCAATAATTGGAACAGCACGTTCAATAATTTCTACCCTCGAGATTATGCATTCATTCTATTGTTTCAGATGATTTATAATTAAGGAAAAAAAAATCCCCAGTTTTTTCGTAAAGCTTATACAAAAAAAACTATACCTTAATTTTTTTTTCCTTATTTGATAAAAAATATAACTTACAAAATCTTGCGCAATTCGAAAATTTGGTCATTGGACCAAAATAAAGATATAACCGTCTTAGTAACTTTTCTCCGCGGTGACACAGTTGCATCTATTTTTTTTTCACTGTTATTATTTTATTTTGCTTATAAGACGTTTCAATGAAAACGTACAGCCACGATGATCTATTTCTTAGATAATATGTTTATTAACACGCAAAATAAAAATAAAATATTTGAAATATATTAAGTGCTTTATGAGCAATTGACATTAACAGCTATAATCTTAAAACGAATATTTTTTAAATCCCGCCTTCCCGCGCATGTGCCTACGGTACGTGTGCGGCGATGCCGTGCACTGTGCGTGAAAGAGAGAGGTATAGTTATATATACAGGGTGTGGCCAATAATAGGAGCTTTAAATTTAAGCGATGAATCTTTGGACTATACGCAATTACCTAGACCTTATCATAATGCTTCAAAGTTAACCAACTCTGAGATATAGCACTTCAAAGTTGCAATACATAATCAATGTATTTAACCATCGTTAAATTGTCGTTAACGATCGTTAGATGTCTTCGTACAAGGTGGTTTCTTGGTACCGAGGCGAAGTTTCATAATCTACTCAATCGAAACTAGTTCTTAAGCCCAGGCATAAAGAACAACTAATCGCGTGAGAACACGTTTATTTTGACAAGTTTGTTTTAAAATTCTCCAAAAAGATGCCCTAGCAAAAAAGAGGTTTTTACTTTATCATCGGAAGTTTACAATGACACCTCGAAAAAGACAGCGAACCTAGCAAATCTTGGGTTTGATTGCCGCTCGCGAAATTGTCGCGGCTACTAGTCTCGTTTTGATTGTATTAATTAAAAAAGCCGCGAGAAGGCCGTGAGTGACTATCAAACACAAGATGTGCTAGACCCACCAACGACTGTTTTGTACTGTAGAGGGGTGCCTGTCGTGTCGCATAACGTCAATTGTCCTAAAATTTTTTGGCCGAGAATGTTTGGCATAATGTTAAAAGGCATACTACTTGTTTAGCCTACTTAATTTTGCGCATACACGTTTAAAATACCTACACCATATTTATTCTAATATTCATTACTCGAACGTCAAATGACCTAAAGCATAATAATCCTAATGTTCATTGTAATAAATATTGTTTTCCCTACTACTCGAACTGTCAATTTTCACTGCGCCTACATTTATCATGTCCGAAATTTCATTTAAAAAGGCATTTTAATAACAACATGCAAAACATTTGAACAACAGGGTGAATGGTTAAAAAAATATTCAAGTAATAAACTAGGGTAAAACCGACGTGGATTGGTTAGATTTCGAAGCTAGGGCGGAGTAAATGGCGTAGTCTTTAAATACTTAAGTATTTTTAATCAATTGTTTACACATCCTCATACTTACAAAACCAAAAAAGGGGGGACGGGGGGCGAAGCCCCCACCAGGGGGGCTCGGGGGGCGAAGCCCCCCGCATTAAAAAAGAAATAATCTGAACCTTCCCCTACCTTAACCTGGATAGGTTCGTTAGGTACCTTTTACCCCTTAGAGCGGAAATAGAAGCCCCGCTCGGGGCTTCGTCGACCGGTTCCCAGGTCAAAATTGCTCACTTAAATTCTTACTTATTCAGTAATAATTAAGTATAAGAAATCAAATTTTTTTTTTTAAATTAGTTAAAGGTAGGTAATCACTTATAGTACATTAAATAGTAGGAATATCACCATTATGAACAATAATTTTTCGATACATATACATTAGACACAAAGATCATTAGAACAAACAATATTTAGGAACAACCAAGTTAGGATTAACAATTTCGTCATAACAAAAATATGCGCAACAATGTACATGCCATACATTTTTTGGCGTAAAGATGTTATGCGACAAATTTTTAGAAATAAAAACATTATGCCACCCGATATAGACCCATAATTTAGCAAAAACGAGACTTATTTCAACACTAGGTCCTAGAGTAGATATTTCCTTATAAGCTAGGAACGGTCCTGGCGAGAAGTTTACTGCTGCTAGGGTGTCCTTGTCTAACGTCTTGTCGGATACCTAAAACAATCTTTTAGACTAGAAGAAATGGTAGGAAACTTTTTAATCATTACAATCGAAAAGAGGTGGGTATCTGCCAGTTGCTGTCTAACACAAGATTTGCTAAGCCGCACATGGCATATTTATAGCAGTCCCTTTGCTTTACCTAAGACAGGACAGTTATAAGGTAACCATAAAAACATCAGTTTCCGGTAAAACCGTGATCGGTCATTTGTTAATCAAGCTTTGTTATGAAGTAGCCATAGCGACGTCAGCATCCGTGTAACTCGCGGGATCGGTCATTGGCCACCCGAGTTTTGTTATAATGTAACCATAGCAACGTCCGCATCGTTGTTGAACATAGTTCGGCAAAAGTCGTTGATAACGAATCAAGCTTTGTTGTAATGTAAATGTAACCACAGCAACATCAGCATCCGTGGAATTCGCGGACTCGGCCATTGGCTGAGTTTTGTTATTATTTAACCATAGTAACGTCTACGTCATTGGTGAACAGATTTCGGCAAAAGTAGTTAATAACGAATCGATCCCGATCAGTACTGTGTACCGACTAATTTACGAACTGTAACAAGTGACTCAACAATCCCGGTTCGCGACTGTACCTTCTGTTTGACAATGACACATCACTCGGCCGGTCCTTTTCTTTTTTCGTCTCTTTTTAATCAATATAGTCCAATAGGGACGGGTAGCCACGAGAAAGCCGAGTGTTTCAGTTTCACACACAAGATATGCTAAGCCCCCGGATACTTACACAATCGTTTTATAAGCCATTTGTCCCGTGTTTTGTTTGGCCATGGTCATTTCAATAGAAAGGGACACAATTCTGACAGGAGTCATCTCACGAAGACCGTTTTTGTTTTACTCTTTAGTGCACAATTTAGTAGTGGTATCTTTGCATTCGAAGCCATAGACCATGCAGTTGTAAATGCGAACTTTTTTATGTGAAGTCACTTTCTCTACTATTACAACATAATGACAATTTACGTCAAGTTGTTATATCAAAACATTACCAAAAATAATAAAATAAATTATAAACGAATTGCGATGCACACGAAGCACATAATTAATAAGAAAAGTAAGCCTAATCATTGTGTAAACGACTTGTCAACGAATATTATCTGAGTTGATAATAGAACCAAGCACTATTGTTGTCATCTCAAAGCAACGTATACCAAATGCAGTTCTGACTGTGACCTGTAGGTTTTCACTTCCAACCAGATTAACAGTGAAATTCTTACTTAGTTTCGACAAGATCCTGTTCTCAGTACGTGTTATGTCGTGTCAGAGTGGAGTCAAATAAAGAAGCAGATCGTATCGTCGACATCATCGTAGTCGTGCCTATGTCTACAAATTCAATTAATTTAAGTGCAAGTTGAGTGGTTAAGAGTTCACCCGGTGAGATATGTGATTAGTGCACTATTTTTGTTGTAACCGTTTACTTAATAAATTGTTTTGGAGTCACTTTATGGCGTTTTACTAATTTAGTTATTTCGTCAGTTCACACCTGATAATTGAGATTGTGATCTGTTACGTAATGTTGAAAAATGTGACAAAGTAATCAATAAGTAGATAGGTATGTTTAATAAGCAATGCTGATTCATTTAGATTCAATAATACGCGAAATCGATAGTACCTAAATGTGAATGTCAAATGTTCGACTTGACTCAATGTCTGCAGTACATTGCTGGGTCGATTAACTTTGTTAGAAAAATATAGAAAATTTATTTTTGATTTTAATTAATTAAAGCCATTTGGAGTTAATTACTGATTAGTTAAAGGGTCTATGTTTTCATTTATTGCTCTTATTACAGGCCACACCCTGTATACATTTTTGAATAATTGTAACACCTCATTTTGCGTCGCGAATTAAATACAGGCCCCTAATAGATTACAAGTTGTATAGGTGCCTACATTTTTAATCGTCAGTTCAAAAACTGCTTAATACCTATTTATTTTACTACTATACTTACTTATTATACTACTTCCTTCCTACGAAATTCCTTCTGTAATTTGACGCACCGTCCTGTCTACATAGTACCCCACCTACGTTTATCCGCTGCCCTGCGGCCGGCCGCGCATTTATGACGACAGCGCCGCTCCGATTTATTTTAACAATAACCATTTCGAAAATTGTAGGAAATGCTTAGAGTATACATAGGGGATTTTTTTGGTATTGTGCCACAACTAATTATTGACAAGAGGTACATTAAAAAAATAAAATGTAGAATTAATGCGCCTGCACGTAAATCAGTTAAAACTGTAAAAAAAATAGTTAGCATTGAGTCACTGACGTAATTTTTTCTTTGGATGAGTATAATAATTGTCGGGTCATTATAGTAAAAAATCACCATTTGTTTAATTTCTGTTTGATTGTTATGAATTTTAAAAATAATTTTATTTTTTCTGACTATATCTACGATTATTCAGTGGTGACTTTTTAAAATATTGTCTTAAATATTCAGTTAGGCCCCTCGGATAATAAATCCCTACTGTAGGATTTATTGTTTCTTTTTATTAAACAATTAAATCTTAATATTCATTTTATGAAAAAACCTCCACACATTTATCAGGGATAATTAGATTCATATATTCACAAAACGATGTTTTATCATATTCCTGAAATAAATATACTGTAGGATTTAATGTAATTTTCTCGAACAAGTTAAAGTTTAGCTCCCGGACTATCATATTAATTATTTATGTTTGCGAACTAAAGTACATGTGTATAGTCAATTGAATGGTCTCTAAATTCATGATAAATCATGTGTTAAAGGCGGTTGCCTATTATTTATATATTCTGCTAATAATAGCTGACTTTTCTCTCTATAGTGGTAAATAACCTATTTGTTCTTAATTAGTGGGCCACGACTGTAGGCCTCCTCCAGCATTCTCCAGTCTTGCCTATATTGGGTTCTTCTCATCCATAGATGTCCGGCCATCTTTCTTATGTCATCGGCCCATCTTTTCCGAGGTCTACCTCTCTTCCTCTTTGTATTAGTAAAGGGGGTCCACTCTGTTACTGTTCTGGTCCACTTCTTTTTATTTTCTCGACACATGTGTCCTGCCCATTTCCATTTTAGTTTTTTTATTTTGATACTAGCATTTTCTAATTTGGATATTTTCCTAAGGTCGTCTACTCTCTTCCTGTCTCTTAAGAGTGTATCCCATCATGCTCCTTTCCATAGCTCTCTGACAGGTGGTGATTTTTTTAAGGGAGTTATGTGTTAGTACCCAAGTTTGGCAGCCATATATAAGACATGGGAGTATGCATACGTTGAACAGCTTTCGTTTTACTGCTATGGGATAGGATTGGTCTTTCATTACTTCCTCCAGGCTCCAGTATATTTTCCACGAGTTGCTGATTCTTCTATCGATTTCATGTTGCATTTGGTCATTGAATCTCATCTAGTATTTACTTACTTGTTAAAACAAGTGTAACGAGGACCCAAACTTAATAGAGTGACGTCGTTTCGTTCTACATTTCGTCGTTTGTATTAGTCACCTTCCAGATACATCATCAAACCATTTCGAGGGAACAAGTGAAACTAAATAAAAACTTGTGCCAAAAACAAATGCCAAAACATTAAATTATGTATAATTAGATGTTTTAGCATAATACGATATGATTATGAGACTGATTATGCTCATAAACGAATTTGCACACACAAGGATAGAAGTGTTGCCAAACATTGTAGGCGTAATTTTGAAAGCAAAGATTGTATGAGTTAGACAACTTATAACAAATTTGTATAGTGAAAGCCCATGTCCAATGTTGACATTAAATCTGTGGAGAGCAAAATATGCTATGCGCTTGTGCTGTTCAATGCTAGATTTTTATTTTTGAAACACAAATATTGCGGTTTCTGTGGTATTCAGTTCTCATTGATAATAAAACCACAATCTCTTTGTTATACAAAAATTGTCCACTCAACTTATTATCATTTATTAACTTCTTTTATTTCGAAATGGAACATTCGTAAAATTCCTACGTTAATAATGTTGTTCTAATGTTGCCAACTAACCCCCTTATTCATAAACGTCCCCCAACTTTTCGACGACAACAACGTATAAGGTGCAATCTGAGGTTGTTTTGTCATCGTCGATAGCACTTTGTACGTTGTTTGTAGGGTTGAATTTGCTATGAACAAAAAATAGCAGATTGCACCTTATATTATACGTTGTTGTCATCGTTTTGTTTGTACCTTTCGGTCTTATCAAAATGTCTATAAGAGCGAAAAGGACAAACAATACTTAGCAGCTTGCTAAGTTAGGAGACATTTATATATTTATGTAGGAGGGTTAGTTCGCAACATTAAAATTCAGCTGTCAGTAATTTGTACTTGTGTAACTACACCAAATTAATGGAAATTAATGGAATTAGCGGTTTCTTCAGCATAATTATGACAACAAAATGTATGTCATAGGTTTGAAAATCTTAAAAACTTACCTGTGACCAGGGCTCCATCATTGGGGTTGTCAAAGCCCTCCCCCTGCTCGATGATGTGGCGCAGGATGCCCTTGTTCTTGTTGGGACTCAGGTCCTCCACCTTCCAGTCGATCATTTCAATCTGAAACAAGATTTTGTATGGTCACTACACACTGCTGTTCCTCATGTGGGTATCAAAATAAGGGTATATTTACTGAGTCACCCAGCTTATAAATAAAAAAACTTATTGTATTGTATTGTATATGACATCCAACATTTGTAATTCTTTTTGTTCTATAATTTATTTATGATCTGGCTTGTAAATTAAAGTTGTGTAATCTTAATTAAGTCAAGACATATCAAATTTAAAAAATTTAAGCAAAGAACTATTTACTTATATTCACAGGAATAGCCATAAATGATTAACAAATGTTACATATTTGCAGTAAGTTATTTTTCAATTGTTTTTTTTGTTAAAATAAAAGTCAGAATCACTTTATCTTTTTTCATTATCAAAAATAACAATTTTCACTTTAACTTGCCTCAAACTGCAGAGTAGAATTAGGTGGGATCTTGGGTGGACTGCCGTTGGCCCCATAGGCATACTCCGGAGCGCATGTTAGTACGCACACCTCTCCCTTCTTCATTGTAGCCACTCCAATGTCCCATGCCTTTATAACTGACCCTGCATACCAAAAATACAAGGATATACATTTGTTTCATGATTGTTGTGATGGTGTGGAGTAGCAAGCAGGCGCCTAAAATATTTAATATACAGGGTGGAAATTCTTTTTGGGTTAGCAAGGGCAGCTATCAGATCCAGAGTAGCTATGCGAACATGGTCTTAGAAGACCTTCCCTCGATTTTAAATTAATGAAGATTGGTATTTACAAATTTTGGAAAAGTACAGTGTGTGAGAAAATGGTAATTTTCAATCAATCAAGATTTCCACCTACAAAATTCAATTGAGCACATAAATGTCTATGTGATGCTTACAAAAATATTAAACTGAGAATCGTAGGAAAGGTGTGTTTAATTGATGTTGTATTTAAGATTAGCAGTTAAGATTTTAAATGTAAAAAAAAGATGTAATGATTTTTTTTCTGCAATAGACAGATAGTTTTTTTTTTCAATATATTAGTTTTTTTATCTTATATAAAAATACAAATGTTTCAGACCACACCAGTGTTAGTTTAACTATAATTAAATATTTCAAAATATACTTATTATAGTTATAAACCCTTGCAGTATATCTACTTCATTGCGTATAATTTAGTATGCCTTAGCTATGTTATAAATAAGCTTAAAGATTTAAATAATGACTCTATTGACCCAAAGATCCATATTCAACGAAGTTTCATGGTTATTAACATAACAATTGCCATTCTTTTCTTCCATAGAGAATAAATTATAGTATCGAAAACCACGTTTTTTTATGATTTTGGTAAATTGCGGATACTACTAGTACTCCTACCCTCATGATTACATTATACTACAGATTATAATGCAGTGTTCTCTTATTATTTCTAGAAAATTGTAAAAGGACTTGAAAGGGAAAAAAATATTAGTTGAATTCTTTTGACCGCGCGCAAATTACGATTATTATTCACGTGTTAGTGATATGAACTAAAAGTTGACAAACCTTTCCCCAACTGGAATTCAAAGGGCTCGTTCCTGTCCTTACTGGAATCGAACTTGGTACCGTCCAGAAGCGTGCCAGTGTAGTGGACGGTGACTTGACAACCTGCGTTAGGAGTATCAGTGCCCTGGCCTTCCTGGATTATCCTCTTCAGGACACCGCGGTCGCCCGCCTTACTGATGTCTACTCCTTCATCCACAGTCATTATTGCTGGATATTGAGTTTAAATGAGTTAAACACAAGCTCAGATTAACAACCAATGCAGTCGCACTCGCAGCACGCCGGTCGAATTTATACGAAATTGAACTGTCAAAAGTAGACGGAGAATTTTCTAGACGTCACTGATATTGCTATCTCTGCTTCTCAGCACAAATACGTTGTGTAAGAGAGAGACAGCAGTTGTTTCTGCAAGTACGTTCCGCTTTAAGCAGAATTCCTATAAAAAGGTTCAACTTGACAAATGTATAACACTGTATTTTTATTACGGTATTCATGATAAATTAGCACAAAATAAGTGTATAAGTGTTAAAAGAGAAAAGAATATCATCACTACGTTTTAGTTGTTACCATGCCTACTACCGCGAAAATCGAAATTCGTAAATTTCGAGGACTTTCTCTGTCACTCCAACGGAGGCGTCATTAGAGTGAGAGAGACAAATCCTCGAAATTTGCGGTAGGGCCGCCAACGCGGGTAAGGTAAGACCGTCGATCAGGAAAGCCCGTCTACCAACTGATCTTTCCATCAAAATAAAATTGATTTTAAGTGCTTTTTCGACATAATAATTATATCTTAAGTTGTTTATAACATTTCAATGTATAAAGTATACATCCTGCGAAATAGCTTGTAGAAACTCTTAAGTCATCACCAGTCACATGTTTCCTTTTATTCAGATGGATTTCCTCAGAATGCTTAAAAGGTTTAAATTACTAAAATATTTTATTACTACCTTCGAACAAGTAGTACTAATTTAACCCTTTATAGGACACCTGTCTCAAAAACGACCACCCTATAACACCATTCTTTTCTTACACAGAATTTTTTGTACTAGAGGGTCGTGTTGAGGCCTGAATCCCAGATTTTTATGGGTCTTATCCGTTAAAAGGTTATAGAGGATAACTTATAGCTGGCTGCCACAGCTGCAAAAAATAACTATAAGCAATGGCTGAAAATAAAACAACATAAATGTTCAAATATGTGCTTTAAATAAATAATTACACTTCAGTCTTTCAAAATCTTATTGTTCTATAAAATTTTATTGACATTAATAAACATATTGAAAGCAAAAATATTATGTTATTTTCATATTTTCGGAAGAGATCAAATTAATTTAAATTTACAGAATTATTCAACAAAATTATTATGCAGTTTTGATATGTAACATTAAAACATTATTAGATTACTTATGTACAAAGTTAAGCACAAGTATTATTCCAAACAATATTAGTTAAGTACTTATATTATATACAGTCAAGTGCAAAAAAAATATATCTAAAGAAACCTTTTATAAATATGTTACAACATTCTTATTACACAAAATTAAAGTGCACTGGAACATTATACACCTAATTTCGCCTTTGACTTTGTTAGTAATAAAAAAAAAATTAAATAGCAGGGTCACATTTTATAAAGTTACATTTTACAATTTCACTGTTTGACTCCCTAACACATGCACATATTGGCTAGAAAGAGAAGCAAACAGCAAAATTGTAACTTTATAAAATGCGCACCAGCTATCCTAGTTAATTTCATATTTAGCTAATAGGAAGGGATTACTGACCCAAACATTGATGTTTTCACATATATTTTAAATACCACATTATAGCAAACAGACATGTGCTTGTTTGTCATGATGTGGCTCATAGGCCACCTGGTGTGAAATTACTATAGCCACCCACTGCAAGTGGAACTGACTTACGGTTTAGACTTCTGGCACTCACAACATATACTGTATACACAGAATATATGCTGTACTAGTGATGCATGGTGCCATTCAATTAGTCCTCTCTGAGCTCTCTGAATGAGGTAGAGGGGTTTAAAGGGGTGGCATAAGAATGCCAGCAACTATAAGTGACACATGCACATTACCAACTCTTTCAAAACAGAAGGATATATTATGCTATCTGTTCAGTGTTTTTGACATCATAAAACAAAGCACTGTTATAACAATAGCTGCTGTATGAATTACTAATACTATACAATATCCAAATATACATATGAAAGTGTTTCAAGTCATCAACACTGATTAAGGCATTCATTTCCATAATATCTGTAATGTCTCTTATTCGCTTGACTAAGTAATTTGACATCATTCTCATGTAACCACTCATCTGAACCATCACAGCAGTCACAAATTCCGTCATTAACTTTACTAGACGGGACAGAATTAGGTGGCACCCTCTTATTGCTGCTCTGGCTATCACAATAAAACGTGCCGTTTACACAGGCACTGGTACTCGGTTCATCACTAGAATCATCACAGTCACAATAGTCATCATTTACTTGATCAAACGAAATATACTGATCTGATTTTAAGCATTTAAACTCGCCTTTTGAATCAGGCCGGTATTGCGGCATTGCGTAGTAAAGCACGCCTTTGACCACCCCGTGGATATTTATGTATTTATCCGATTCCGGCCGCACGTGTACTAATTCTTCTAGATTCACAACGTGCTCGAGAACTGGAACCACTCTGTTACCACCAGCAGCTGCAGAAGTTATCGATAGGAAGAAATACAGTTGATATAATATAAAACATATTACCATGCAAACTGTCATGATAATAATATTCTTTTTCTTCCTTATTCCCATTGTTATGTACACGCTATACTTATTTAAATGTCGGAGTCACTAGTAACATGTTCTTGCTAAGCAAGTATTTTGTTAATTTTGCTGATACTATCAGTAGGTATCAATCAGCCTGATAATATTATTATGAATTCAAAGACCAACAACATAACAATACCCCGGCCGGATTAGATTGGATTTATTTTGCAGTGTCAACACTGTCAACGTCAAATCATACACGCAACATTATGATAATGCGTTTAATTCACTACCCAAAATGAGCAACTTATTGTTTAAAAATATACAATTAGTAAAATAAACCGTTTTTTTAATTCCTGCGATAAACAATCAATAATAACGTACTAAAATATGAATACAAAGACTTTATTATATTTAATTTACACGAAACTTTGAACCGCAATTAGGTCAAACCGTTTAGTTAATGGCATCCTGATATGCCAGTGCCATGCCAGTGCCAATATTGACACATTGACAGAGTAAAGTGTGATTTGAACTGCAAGTAATTAAGGGTTCCGTCGAAAACGAAGTTAAAAAAAAAAGCGTACAGAAACAATTTTTTTTTTGAGAATTCCTATGCATATTGTACACTTCTAATGGTAAACTTATACATATAGTTCGAGAAATATAAATTGAATGTTTATTTTTACTATAATGTAGGTAGAAAGTTAATAATTTATATTTCACGAACTATACCATGTAAATAAATTTGTAACGAAGTGGCATGAAGAAAAATTTTTTTTCCTTTTGGTAATTTTGGCTTACCGACGAAACCCTAAAATCAATAAGGCGTTTTTCCCAGCTACGCTATGGCCGAGGTTGACGTCCGAATCGTCCGAGATACGTGTTTGTGGTTGTGCACATTATTAGGAATACCACAGTATTGATATTTGTTTGTGAGCTGAATTATTTTGCTTAAATTAAATAACTAAATGATTTCACAGTGAAAGGGGACTTTAGATTTATCAGGTTCATGAAATAGCTCAATTGCCAACATGAGTTTCCTCACAGTGGACCGCCAAACTCCGTCCACAAGCTCGGAAAAGGGGCCTGAAGAAAATGAGAAGAATGAAGATCTTGAGGTAATTTTTATAACGTTTGACTGATTACAACACAAGAAACGCTTAGAATATGTATACTGTAATGAATATTTCTCGATCTAACTGTTATATTCTATACGTAAAAATGAACATTGTAGTACAAATTCAAGGACTCTTGTTAGATTCGTATGGGAACAAAATTGTCATTTATTTTTAGATGGCTTACCTGCTTATCACTGGTGTAGTCATAAATATAATCCAACATTTACTATTACCTGATAATATTACACACAAAGCTATAAATGTGGTACCTAATATTGGCAAATATACCTGCTACATCTACATAATAATTTGTATCCAAGTAGTACACATACAAATGATTAGGTCAAAACTTGATAAAATGTAAATTAACAGAAAAAAAATAGTTTTCATCATTTCATTAAATAAATATTCAGGAACCACCTTTTACTGATCAACCAAGCCCCAGATTAAGTAAAGCTTGTCGGTGGCTTATAAGCTAACATAACATAATTATTATAACTTTCGAGATATACAAAGAAATAAACTTAACCATGGACCAAAAAAAAAAACTGCGAAGTTGTGAATGCTAATAGTGTTAACTAGTTCAAAAATAGACTTGACAAATTATCAGAAACAATGTGACCTGTGCTAAGTGAACTCTGATTTAGATGTATCAGCAACGGCTGCCTGTCTGAAATTAGATATAAAACATATTAGTTATTTATGTGGCGGGCGCATAATAAGAGGCATTAAACATGTGTGTGGTTTTATGAAACGAGCCGTAGGCGAGTTTCATAATAAGATCACACGAGTGTTTAATGCCTAATTATGTACAGTCACATACATAACTTTATCTACATCCATATCATTAGTTTAGAATGACAATTTACCTTTATTTTCATTGATATCCAATTATCCACTAAGTAATTACCTCTAAATATAAAAATTCAAATCAGTTGAAATCACTCAATTTGAGTAAGGATATCCTACAATAAATATTTATTGAAAAAAAAAACAACAAAAAGAAGTTGACTTCATAATGTTAAAATTAATATTATGACGACGATACTTTAATGTCAACATTATGATGCACTGTACTCTGCCTGTACTTTAATGTTAACATTATGATACAGCCACAGACACCGGTCTCTTAATATAGGTCATTACATTACCGCTTCTGAATACATAACAGGGAAATTATGATATTCCTGTAGATAAAATAATATAATACCTTGTGTTTCCAGGTGGACAACTCATCCAGCGTACTCCTCAAGATAGCCACTCTGTATGCGGAGCAGCTGATGAGTGATCTGGTGCTGGAGGTCGCCGGAGTGGCGTACCCGGCTCACCGGCTCATATTGTGCGCCAGCAGTGAGGTCTTCCAGGTTAGAATGGAAATCTTGTAAGGGTTGATTGGAAATTTATACATAATTAAAGGCCTTTAATGAAAACAAAATTTAACATCATAATTTTTTGTGTTACATTGTTAACCCGGAACGCAGCTGTCATTAATTTGCTTGTTGATTAATTACTTTATAATATTATGGTCCAAATGGCTTGTGACGGTCCTGTCACTAGGCACTCCAGGGGTTAAATGTTGTGTAACAGAATGGTGCCCAAGACAATATAAAAGAAACAGAGGAAGACAATGCCGTAGGTGGGAGGATGACATTGTCAAGGTAGCAGAGGCTACATGGATGAGAAAGGCACAAGACCATCAATTGTGGAAGTCTCTAGGGGAGGCCTATGCTGGAAAGCAAGACCAAGCAGCAGGAACAAAATATTAAAACTAATGTACAAAAACAATTTGGTTGAATAAAGGCTATTATTATTATTATTAACAACTTTTGGCACTGAAAAAGTGTGACAAATTCGAAATTTCTATAAGCAATCAACAATACAAACCTATATTTTTTAGTTCCCTTTTACTACTACCACATAGTTTGTACTAACTTTCGTAACACAACTGAGTCAATCATGATTTTTGTTTTGATTAAGTCCTTAACTAAGTACAATTTTTTGTAATCAACCTATAGAATTTCTCATATAACTTGACAGGTGTGTGAAGAGCTGGTTTGAAAGTAAATGGTTTCCAAGAACATTTTAATACCTATTTGTAAAGTAGCCCGTACCTATTTGTAAAGTAGTGTGTAGAGCTTTCTAATCATTGACAACTCATAAAACTACATGAGAAATCCCCATAAAATAAATAATAATGAATAAGATAGCCTTCATTTCACACACTACAATACAATAATCACTTGAATTAGGCGTTTTCATTAACTATTACTTACCTATGATGTTGAAGAGCAAATAGAAATTGTCAATGGGTATGTATAAAAATGTATTAATGTGAAACAGAATTCCTATAGTAAAGGCTTTTTTTGTGTGCGATAGTTGATGGCAAAGGCTGCTCCAACTCTTTCCACTTGTCTCTGTCTAACCCTGCTTCCTTCTTTATTTTTTTTTGTGTTTTGTAAACATCATTGTTTTTGATCAATTTTCCTTACCCAGAATGTAAAAGGTGGCTGGGTCACTTATGGGTTGAGATTGGAATTTTTTGTGTAATAAACATTTAGGTGTTAAGGTGGATTTAGTTTAGACCAAACAAGCGAATGCTTATTCTATCCCCCAATCTACGAAATCAACGAATTTCGACGAATTACGTTTTGTGTAACGAACGAATTTCGTAAGGGCTTGTCTATTAATCACGTCATACTGTATAGGGGGATGGGGGGGTCAAGAAAAAATCACCAATTATCACCATAGGGGAGGGGGGGTCATCAGACAAATCACGTGTAATTTTTTGTTACTCTCGAATCTGCTGAACAGCATTATAGCCAGTAAAAAAATCTTTACTTTTTTATAAAATACTTTTTAAATACTAAGTTTTAAAACTTCGCGATCATTTAGCTCGTAGTTGGCAAACAAGTACGTAAATTCAAGTGTTATTAAAAGGACTACTTCAGTTGGCAAAAAAATACACGTGATATTGGCTAGGGGGGGGGGGTCCTGAAAATATCACCAAATATCACCATGGGGGCTGGGGGGGTTTAAAACATACCAAAATCGTATGACGTGATTAATGGACAAGCCCTAAAGTGAGTAAAATGAGCATTCACTCGTTTGGTCTAAATCCACCTTTATATGCAGAAACCTTTGTTATATTAGAACAAAAATTGTATCCTGTAAATTTTGATAACTTAGGCAAAGAGAAGTCAAAATTATAGCAAGTTTAAGTCATACATGCATGATATGACTAAATGATATAAATATAAATTATTATTGTTTGAGGCAATCTTTGTGAGAATAGATAATTCATGGTTCATCTCATAAGTAGTATGACTTGAGTTGTTTATATGAAAGGTCCTTGGAAAGAATATGCTAGCGGCTAGCCTATCATCAAAATAAGGGCAATTTTTTTATTTTATTTTAATGGTAAGGTGTTTTTTTTCTTCTGAAATTTGAACTGACTAGACATGTTTTTCCTTGGACGATTCATATTCATTATTGCTCAATGATATAGGATAGAACCATTCTATTAATAGTGACCATAAATTAAAATAAACCCCAATAAACGGATAAATTGGTATGTGGGACTGTGAATAAATAGCACGAAAGCTGCTTAATAAAGTTGTCAGAAAAGAATCCTTATTATTCAGACTAACGAAGTCAAATTTGTTTCAAAAATATACCGCTCCCTTATCATTTTTAAATATGACTTGTCTATGGTTTGAGGTGATGCTGATGAACCGCGAGTGGAGCGAGTGGCGAGAGAGTCGCATAGTCCTGCAAGAAACCCCCTCCGCCTCTGCCGTCTTTCCACACTTCCTCAAGTAAGTATGCGTATCTTCTACAACAAGCACACGATACTACCTTTATCATACATACGAAACCATCTCGGTCTATATCACCAACATCTCCACAATAAATGCTGGACCGACCTGGTCTCCTGCAAACAAACCAAAGAAGTATTACCCGAGTTGAACTGTAAACTCACGAAAACCCTACTACGAACGCCCTGACACAAACTGAGGAAAATAGTAGGATTGATCACGGGACACAACACATTAAACAAACACCTGCACAATATGGGCAAAACAGATAGTCCTATGTGCAGGGCCTGCATGGAAGAGGAGGAAGCAGCAAAACATATTCTTCTAAATTGTAAACAGGCAGAGGTATACAGGAGTAGGTACTTGGGGACTCCACATATACTCAGGCATTTAGCAACCTGAAACATGCACTGAGTTTCGTGGAGGGGCTTGGATGGTTGGAATAAGGCTACCTCGCTATCACGCAAAAAAGGCGCAATGGTTGTCGAGTTGCGGAAAAACGAAACTAAGTACACGATATGCCTTTATAGAGTATATTTTACAGTACAATATCCTGTAGTTTCTGAAGAACTAATTTGCTACAGCGAGCAGGGGGGTTACCATGACGTACTAATGTGTGTGCTCTTCAGTTTAGGTTCAGGGAAAGGGACAGTGATATACGAATCGTATAGCCCTGTCTCTTTCTCTCGGCCTAAACTGAACCGCATTAGTTAGTTATGGTAACACCCCAGCTCTTATAAGAGCCAATCCGCTGTACGATTGTTGATTCTTGATTCCCCGCTAGGTGTCGCTGTGCCGGCGCCATAGTACCGCTGCCTCGCGGTGTTAAAATTTTCGTCGGTCCAGTAGGGTTCCACGATTCGCTCAATTCATTTATCGCTTCTCGGCCTATTGGCTAAGATCAAAGTGTAGTATCTGTTCTTTTCAGCTTAATATCTGAAAGTTCCCTCACTGAGGGACCAGTATATTAAACTGATTTTTGTAAACCGACGGGATGTTCGGGGCTCGCTCCACTCCCGTCACGGGTCGGCCCGGCATTGCAGTGCCGCCGGGATTGGCCCACATAATAACATGAAACTTACAATAATTATTTAGAGTATCAAAAGATCGCTATTATCAGCTGCTGACCATAATTTCGTTATAGACGAGACTGTAATGTGAATTGTTGCACTTAATGAGATAATAGTGAAATAGTACGGTCTCTTGAGATTCACTTTAAGTTTTACCGGATTATTTGTTTACCGTGGTTTTACCGTGACGTGAATCGTTACATCCTGTATTATTATGAACTGTAAAGTTCACTTGCACAATTCAGGCCGTAGGGTGCGGTTCCACTGACGCGGAGCGGAGCGGTGCTGTACAAAATTGATCAATTACATTCTTCAAATTCGATTTCGAAACACTGTGATGCGGTCTCATTGGCCAAGTTCCCACAGCTCCGCTCCGCTCCGCGTCAGTGGAGCCGCACCCTTAAGGGTTAGGCTTAGGCCATTAGCTCGAGGTTAAACGAATAACGTATGGAATGAAATCTGGACAAAGTTAAATGTTTTATGAAATAAATAATATCATTATTATTTTCTTAAACATTCACGTCATGGATTTTGATAATTTTAGAATTAAGTAAGTTAATATGCCTTGTCACACGTTGTTTGCAAAGCTTTTATATAAGTCTATCTATACAATTGCTACTGAACGATGATCATATTTAAGTCGGTTCGACCTTGACAAACATCACTGCCCTACTAAACCAAAAGATCTTATCTCAACGCCCTTCTTTACCGACATATGACATTTTAGATTTAGGGCTATGTTATCAATTTATAGCGAGCGCACGTGGTGAGCACATGACACACAACGCAGTTCCCCGCTAGATGGCGCTGTACCGCTCCATACATTAATGTACATCGCGGTGTTAAGATTTTCCCCCTAACAATGACGATCCACAGCCGCCGAAATTTTGACAAGACCTTACTTCATAGGATCATTTCTATAGTAAGCTCTTCGCCAGACTTTCACAATACGTGAGCTGACCCCATCCACGAAGATGAGATGTGGCGCGGTGCCCTGAGCGTGAGAGAGGCGGTGACTGTCTGGTCACCAGCCGTCGATGATCGTTCACCTCCCCTTTGGGGGAGGCGTGGGGTACTGTCGCTGTCTGAGTGGCTGGTTTTTTAACTCCTTTTTCTCCAATATGCTCGGAAATGTTCGCATTAATGTAGCAAAAACGAAACGCGAAGTACCTTCTTATGTACCAGCTCAAATTAAAAAAAAAGATTTTCATTATTGTACAGTTTTTGCGGCCGCGAAATTGTACTAAAATCCATTAATGTATTGTTTTTTACTTCTTAAAAACTACTTTTGGACTTTGAAAAAAATGCATACAGCCAAATTCTAAAGCCACGACCAAACGCCTGGTCTGGATAGAGCGAGAGACTGCGATCAAATCTATGGCCGTCTCGTTCTATCATGAGTTACAAACGCCTCGGTGTGTCAGGTCGTGTAGGTACGGTTTAATGAAACCATAGATATCGTTACTATTTTTTATGAACGACCATGCATTAAAAAAAAGTTTAGGCGGGAATCATAAGAGATTTTTTCTTTTCAATTGTTATTCAATTTGCAAGAAGAATTACTTAATCGATTGTAATAAATTTTGTTTTATTTCCTTGCATGTTTGGAGAAAAGTCCTATATGTGCCTCGGACGGAAATAGAATTTCGTGGATTCGTATGTAATTGTCGGCCTCAGCTTCGCTTCGTCCGACAAAAAATACTCATCCACGAAATTCGCTTTCCCGGCCTCTGCAATAATGTACTATTAAAACTTTGAAAATACCGTTTAGCACTGAGCCAGCATTTTGTTCTTCACATTATTAGTCCGCATCAATCGAAGAGTCTCGCAGTTGTTGAATGACGCTCATAAATAAAAATTGATTGATTAATTTTTCAGTGTAAACATATTTCTCTCAGGTTCTCCGAAACACGTGAGTTTAATCGTTTCATTATATTAATAGGTATTATGCCTCACGATAGTTTAAATTCAATATTTTTAGATTGGATATTAGCATAAATGAGTTTATCTACAGGAATATCATAATTTCCCTGTTATGTATTCAGAAGCGGTAATGTAATGACCTATATTAAGAGACCGGTGTCTGTGGCTGTATCATAATGTTAACATTAAAGTACAGGCAGAGTACAGTGCATCATAATGTTGACATTAAAATATCGTCGTCATGATATTAATTTTAACATTATGAAGTCAACTTCTTTTTGTTGTTTTTTTTTCAATAAATATTTATTGTAGGATATCCTTACTCAAATTGAGTGATTTCAACTGATTTGAATTTTTATATTTAGAGGTAATTACTTAGTGGATATCAATGAAAATAAAGGTAAATTGTCATTCTAAACTAATGATATGGATGTAGATAAAGTTATGTATGTGACTGTACATAATTAGGCATTAAACACTCGTGTGATCTTATTATGAAACTCGCCTACGGCTCGTTTCATAAAACCACACTCATGTTTAATGCCTCTTATTATGCGCCAGCCACATAAATAACTATTAATAAGAGCCGTTCTTATGTCTTTACAGGTACTTTTACACAGGCCAGATCCGTATATCGCACCACACCGTGCTCCCGGTACTGTCTCTCGCCGATAAATACAATGTTAAGGTATGCTAAGTGGATGAAATGAATTTATTTATTTGCGGAATGCCATATTCCGCAAATAAATTCATTTCATTTCATGACAGAATCGCAATCTAGTATTTATTTGTGCCTCTAATAACCACAATATATTATTATGCATAAAAACTCTAATAACGTAGTAAAGGATGATTCAACCGGAATCTATTAATGAGGGTTTTCTCGAAAACGTATGCCAGTAGTTGGCGCCACTTAGCCGTAAGTTCGGGACCTTACGGCTAAGAAACACAATTATCTAACCTGAAGAAAAACTAACTAGAATGTATTTTTATTTTTTTGTATAATTTTATTAAATCATACAAAACATTTAAACACGAAACTATAAGCGCTCTGGAATTTAGACAAGTTTCTGAACCTGACGCCTCAGTGCTGCCGCTCTGGTGAACGTCATTTTAGAAAACCCTCATTATATTGAACAGCATTGGATATGATCCAACATCATATTAACGTCATAAAATCCGTTACACATCAGTTAATCACCTAGTAAAAAATCAAAATCATGAATATATTGATATTTTAACACGCTTAGTGCGGAACAGGTCATATGTGACCTGTACAAGTATGGTTAATTACAATTTAACTTAATTGCCGCAGGGAAGGTGTTAACAGGTCATTCATCTATTTATTGTCACTCGTTGCTATTGTTCTCTTAGATCACACTTAAAACCAGTATAATAGCATAAAATTTCACAAAAGTGTCACGTCTTTGTCAACAAAAAATGTTGTTTGGGTCAAAATTATTTTCGTTGTCTTATTTTGTGCCCCTAAAAAATGTGACACAGTTGTGATTATTGTATTGAGATAGATGATTTTTTGTATCCAATTTTTGATGTATAGATTAAAATCTAGCGTGAACAAGAAATACAAGTGCACCGGATTTATTTTTATATACTGAGTCGAAACAGCAACTAAAAAGCATGACAGAGTGGTATGAAACAAGACAACGAAAAAAACTTTTACCCGTTTACCACTTTTCGACCCTCTTCACTAGTATTATGTGTTTCGTTCGACTTCGGAGATCTTCAGAATGTGAGAGCGTAGCGTCTCCCAATGACCGATAGATGCCGCTAGCGTCTATGAAGCCGCTCCACAGCCCGTAGCGCGCCGCTGTGACGTAGTTTCCGCTCAAACAGCTTCCTGTAACCAACCAGCTCGCACCCGGCGACTCGCCGCCATTTCATTGTTTCGTCGACCGTCTTGGCCGAAGGTCCGCATATTTTTATTTAAATTCGACACGTGGTCTTTAACTTCTCGATCGACTTAATTCCCAGTAATTATATTTCGGAACTTCTGCTCGAACAGAAAAGTTATTTTAAGGAAGTCATTTGAAGTGTTTCGCTAATCGTCAAGAAAGTGGTCTATCGTTAAATATTTACGACGAAAATTTAAGATTCGAATTTTAAAATTTCATTTCGAATAATCGAGTTCCCGAAGTATTTTCGAACCGATAACGTCCGTCGCGCAATTTTCAAGAGCGACTTCGATCTACCCACTTTTTCTGGCGAAATACGTTCTCGACCACGATCGTGTTTTAAACGTTACCGTCGTTCAGTCGTAGGCGTTTCCGAGATTTTTAAAGTAGGAAATCGTCCGATTAACGCGTGTTTTTAATCGCGTTACTTCTCATACGGTAACGTAAGCCGCTCCGCACCCGACGAGAGGAAACGTGCATCGCGATCATCGTGTCGCCGCGGGCAGCGTGGCGCCGCAGGCCGGGGGCGGTTCGCGCGCCGCCGGGGAGCCGGCGCCGCCGTGTCGCCGCCGCGGCCGGGCGCGCCGGGGGCCACCCCGCGCTCCGCCGCCGTGTCGCCGCCGCGGCCGGGCGCGCCGGGGGCCACCCCGCGCTCCGCCGCCGTGTCGCCGCCGCGGCCGGGCGCGCCGGAGGCCACCCCGCGCTCCGCCGCCGCCGCCGCCGCCGGGAGCTGTAGCTGGACCTGGGTACTCTTTACGTTTTCCGCTCTCGGATCGATTGGTGAGTTAGCTTAATGATATTCTATTAACCCAAGGAGTCTAGTCTGCGGATGGCGACGAATGTTGTGATGAGACTGACGTGGCGCCATGTGGACGCCACCGGTCCTGACCTCACTAGCTGCCACGTGAGCGCTGGCCGCCACGTGATCGCCACTGGCTGCCACGTGGGCACCGCCGCGCCATGTGGGTGCCACCGATCCTGACCTCACTGGCTGCCACGTGGGCACCAACTGTCCCGACTTCATTGGCCGCCATATGGGTGCCACCGATCCTGACCTCACTGGCCGCTACATGTTCGCCACCGATCCTGACCTCACTGGCCGCCTCGTGGGCGCCACCGGTCCTGACCTCACTGGCCGCCACCTGGGCGCCACCGGTCCTGATCTCACTGGCCGCCACCTGGGCGCCACCGATCCTGACCTCACTGGCCGCCACGGGAGCGCCTCCGATCCCGACCTCACTGGCCGCCACATGGGCGCCACCGGTCCTGATCTCACTGGCCGCCACCTGGGCGCCACCGATCCTGCCCTCACTGGCCGCCACATGGGCGCCACCGGTCCTGATCTCACTGGCCGCCACCTAGGCGCCACCGATCCCGACCTCACTGGCCACCACATGGGCGCCACCGGTCCTGATCTCACTGGCCGCCACCTGGGCGCCACCGATCCTGACCTCACTGGCCGCCACGGGGGCGCCTTCGATCCCGACCTCACTGGCCGCCACGACGGTGCCACCGGGGTGGGGACTCCACTGGCTGCCATGTTGGTGCCACCGGGCCTGACGTCGCTAGCTGTCACGGGGACGCCATCGGTCCCGACGCTGGCCGCCACCGGTCCCGACGCTACTGAACGCCACGTGAACACCACCGGCCCTGACCTCACTGACGCCATGTCGGTGCCGCCGGCCCCGACGTCACTAGCTGCCACGTGGGCACCACCCGTCCTGAACTCACTGCTCGCCACGTGGGTGCCACAGGTACTAACGTCATTGATTGCCATGCCGGCACCACCGATCCCGTTTTTTGACGGGGTGCCACTACGATGCTACCGATCCCGACCTCACTGGGCGCTACAACGGTGCCACCGGTCCTCGCCTCATTGGCTGCCGCAACCACGACACCGGTCCCGACTTCACTAGTCGTCGCGACGGCACCATCGGTATTGACCTCACCGGGTGCCACGGGACACCGCTGGCCACGAAATTATAGTCACCATGATGACATTACAAGTAATAATACTGCCGTTCGATGCTGATGCTGTCCAGGCATGGCGGTATAACCCACCTCCATGTTGCTGCCGATCACGAAACCGCTACATTCACGCGACCACCGAAATGGCGCTACAAGTCAGAATACAATTGGTCCGATGAAGTTCATTGTGCAACTACAGTGGCCCGCCAAGCCGATACAATGACGCCACGATAACGCCTCGCTGCCGGCTGCCAACTGGCCGGATGACGCCACCGCCCGCGATATTCGCCATACGGCGGAAGCTCTGCCCAACGCGAAAGCGCCAACGACTCTTGTCAGTTTGGCCCCCCCATATCACGTAAGTAACCAAGCTGATGCCGGCAACCACCCTGGCGCCGCCTGCCGAGCGGAAGCATTGCAAACCACAGTCTGGTGCTCCTGCTTCGGGTGTTCCTAATAGACATACACGTGCCTACTGCAGCTGGAGGATTGCAAACCCCTCGTTCTCGATCGAGGATCCGTTGTAGTGGCTGACCGAGTCACAAGGAACTGCGTCCTATTGTTCTATAGGAAATCTGTACGTTGTATCTATATTCAAAAACTATCTGCAGTCTCCCACGATCCAATACAGCAGAAGCAGGAACACTTAGTGCACACTGCACCAAACCGAAGACCTGTTCGACAATGAATGGAATCTGTAACGTAATATCTCAAATTATTCTACAAATGTTTGACCAGCCCCGGATTCCTCAGACACTCAAATCCGCGGGCCTGCTTTCTGAAAACTGGTGGTATTGACAAGGTTTGGAAACAGATCTCTTATAATCTCTCTACTCGCACTCGTTCTCCAACTATACGGGGTCCTCCTCATAAAACGAACCATTTCTCCGAGGGCAATAAACAAATTTGGGACAAAAACCCCCGGTCGTAAGCGAGCTCGAGATACAGCTGCACGAGGAAAGAGGCCATGGAGAGATAGCTCGAAACACCGGTATACTCGTCACAGAAAATAAATTCTTCGTTTTTATCTAAGCGTATTGCTATGCCCGGTGCTATTCCTACACAGATTATTCTTTCCCAGAGCCGATTAAAGGTCTCCCATATTAATAGCTGAACTTACTTACTCCTCTAGCGCTACGACCCAAAGAAAGTCCTGGTCCCCAACACGACTGTTCACCTCTGACTCCGGTCCTGGGCAGTTTTAGTATACTTAATATTATTTGTAAGTAAACAATTGGATGCGTCCGTGACTGCGTCCACATGATACATTTCTGACCAACGTTTGATCACCTATCAAGACTATTTCCTGATAGCAATCCAGTCGAAAAAGTAGTACAGATTACCAGATCAACCCCCATCAACCTAGGTTAGCAAATATACTACCTGAAATACGTTACAATCCTTACTCAAACCATAGCCACAACATTTGCGTCCTGCAGGGAAAATAAGGTAAATGATTGGTTGCGAGACAGCCTGTCTCGCGTCCAACGTCGTGCGCTCCTAGACGGACTCAACCTTACGAACTTGGGCGTCCATGGAGGCTGGTTGCACTATCGCAGGCCCTAACACTGCTTCGGGCGATTACAGAGTCCCATGCCAGCTCCTATCTCATCTGCCAACCGGACTCTTGAGGGAATCTCCCATGGTGAATTAAGAACGTAATAAAATACGTTCATATCGAGGTAAGAAGGAAACACTATACTGAGTGTATTGATCAACGCACCGCATTCTCAGTCGGTCCTCAACAGGAAGCCGGTGCATGGTCTCCAACAGGGAACTTGCACTGCGACTCCAAAAAAAAAAAAAAAAATTACACTTTAAAACTTAAGGAGAACCTGAGGAGATCGATAGTTAGTATGATTATTAGTTACAACGACCAACGCAGAAAGTATTGGCATCAGGGAATTGCCTACGCACTACAGGTTCAGAACTTACGGAACCAGTTCGGTTCATATACCTACAGGTCGGTACTTTCAGGAAGTCGACGGACGAGCTAGGGGACTCTGCGCCCCCGAGCGGCACCAGCGCCCGGAGGCCACTGAGCAGATCTTCACCCGCGAGGGTACCCCGTCCATCGACCTGTTCGCTCACCTCAAACGTTCACGTGCCACAGTATGTCTCAGTCTACTGGCCCTAACTGAACGCACGATGCGTTGAGGTAAGCGGAACGCTGCTACACCGACGCTGACTGACCAGATCAAAAGAAAAGTCTTCTGGTGTTCCGTTGGCGTTTCTCCAAAGTAAAAACAGGTACGCCCATATGGAAAATAGTCATCGTGGTACGCTAAAAATAACATCGTCTGCCAGTTGTCTCATCAAATCAAGTAACGAAAATATCCTCTCATATTTTATCGCATTTAGCGTAGCGAACGATAATCTCTGATTAATATTATTTGTAAAGTATTTATTTGGCGAAACCTTCGCCTTCAAGGTGCCTGTTTGATTAAACGCTTAAAGAATACTAGTTTTAATCTGAACAGCTGTACGACATATCAGAGAGAAACCCACATATGGAATGTTAATACCGAGTTTAGAGTCCATGACCTTACACTGTACTGTATTATACGTAGACAATTATTCTAATAATTCTCACTTAATTATTTCCTTTCTGAAATTCCGTTCTAAATTAGATAACATCAAAATATGAACCCGGTATTCTGGACGTGTCAATTCGTATAAATTACCGAAAATGTTATGTGAAACTTATGTGTAAAAACTGCGGATGAGTAAGTCCTATATATAATCTGCGGATATCTACTCTGTAGATGTATGCAAATAGCATGTCAACCCAATCGAAAAGCCTCGTTTGAGCCTATTCTTAACCTCTGAATGCAAAGCGATGCATCATGTATTCTTAATTTTATTGACTACACGTCAAAATTCATTGGTTGGTTTAGGGCAGTAGAGCCCTAACATTTCTGCACCCGCTGACTCGCCACCAGGAGATAATAGACAGGTCTCACATTCTGAAGATCTCCGAAGTCGAACGAAACACATAATATGAAATTTTACCTTCCAATAAAATTAATATTATGTTTTCTAAGACTTCGGAGATCTGGATAATGCCTTCCTGGTGGCAATATTTTATCAACCTTTACATTCTCCTCAACAATGAAATGGCGGCGAGTCGCCGGGTGCGAGCTGGTTGGTTACAGGAAGCTGTTTGAGCGGAAACTACGTCACAGCGGCGCGCTACGGGCTGTGGAGCGGCTTCATAGACGCTAGCGGCATCTATCGGTCATTGGGAGACGCTACGCTCTCACATTCTGAAGATCTCCGAAGTCTTAGAAAACATAATATTAATTTTATTGGAAGGTAAAATTTCATATTAAAGTCGTGAAATTGACTTCCGATTTTTTATTTAATTGCAATTTTGAGAAAAGCACTATACTTAGAAGACTTCGTATCTTTACCAACGCAGACCGTTAATTTTGGTGTCCCTTCGTCTGCACTGTTAAACCATCATATTACAAATTATAAATACATATACCAAAGAAAAACGACCAAGATCATTTAACGTCCGAGGTGGGAATAAAAAAAGTACAAATCAAAATATTTAGTTAATAAATAATTTGATTCGTGTTTTCACAATACGTTCCATCATATTACCTTAGACAACGTGTTGAAAAACACGTTTTTCCTTGTTTTTACGAAAATTTGTGTATTGTAAAAATGTATCTAGAAAACTATGTCATAGGAGAGGCCTACAGTCGTGGCCAGGTAATTAGGAACAAGATTTTTTTTCTCATACAACTACCTGCAAACAGGGCTTTGAAAATTTGATAATAATTTAAAAAATATTTGACCATTTTTCTTCATTAATATCAGAACTTATCCATGATTAAATAAGGTATACTGGGACGTATTGCAAAGTTCTAAAAAATACCTAACTTGAAAAATATGGATGACGCCATAGACACTTCAACTTAATTAGGAACGATTTCATACATTTTGTTCTTAATTAGGTTGAAATGTTTATGGGGTCATCCATATTTTTCAAGATTGGTATTTTATGGAACTTTGCAATACGTCCCAGTAAACCTTATTTAATCATAGATACGTTCTGTTATTAATAAACAAAAATGGTCAATTATTTCTTAAATTATTATCAAATTTGCAAAGCCCAGTTTGCAGGCAGTTGTATGGGGAAAAAAATCTTGTTCCTAATTATCTGGCCACGACTGTATGTCCAGCAGTGGACTGAAAATGTCTCATAATCTGATATGTTAATGTATGGTTTCAGGATCTGGTGTCGTTATGCCTCCGCTACATGGGGTCCCACGTGGCGCAGGCCGCCAAGAGAGGCCGCCTGGTCGGCTGGATGCAGTACACCATGGCCTGCGGACACGCCGAGGTTGCCAGGGTAACTGACTTAAAGTGAATTTATGGGTTCTACCGGCTAAAGGGCCCTTTAAATAAAAGAACAAATTCAAATTCTTTAATGTTGTAAAACACATGTCAAGAAATAATAAATACAAAATTAAATTACAATAATGAAAAATAAAAAAAAACATAATTTTAAATACCTACACAATTATAGCAATTATAGCCCCATAAAATAAAACCCATACAACCCCACTAATACGAAACTATAATTTAAATTTCGAACAAAGCGATCTTAGCAAGCAAACAAACTCGGGCGTTAAAGGTAATATTCATATTAGTGCAACAGAGATGACTATAATTTAGTTCTCTCAATTTTTAATTCGAGTCTGTAAACGTATTGCCTTATTTCAATGTGGGTGTATTTGTGTTTGTGTGCTAATAGTCCCGATAATTTGAATGGCAATGTTCTCAAGGGCGGTTTCCATGTTTATGTACGTTCACTGGGCGTAGGGCTTTTATGACTCGAGTTAGTATTCCGATTACCGACCGTGATGCATACAATGTTTTTCATCACACTTGCCGACCTAAAAATAAGTTTTAAGACGATTGTTAAACGACGTACTAACATTTCTATTACTCCCAAGGGAATTTCACTTTTCTATTACTCCCGCTACGCACGCAAGCAATGATATGCTTAGACAGCAAATGTGATGAAAAACTTTTTTTGTCCGCAAGTATGATGAACTGATGAAAAACATTGTATGTGTCGTAGGATGATTTGATACTTCGACTCTTCGCGAAAATCCTAGGTTGATACTTCGAATCTTCGCGAAAATCCTAGGGGTTTTGCAAACTAACTTAACCTAACCTCACCTATTATCCGCGTTTTCGCAAAACCCCTAGGATTTTCGCGAAGATTCGAAGTATCAAATCATCCTATGACATATGCATCACGGTCGGTAAGGTCACGGTCGTTTCCACCCGCCGCCCTTGGCTGACAGCGGCCCGTCGCCCATCGCGCGTTGGATCTGGTCGCCGCCGACAGCGGGTGTTTGGTCGTTTTGAGAACGTAGTCGCGGCGGCCAGTCGCGGCAGTTTTCGAGTTTTTGGTTACGAGCGGACGTGTGTCACTTAAAATGAAAAAAAAAAAACACCATACACATTACACACGTCGCGGGCGGCGGGCCGCTGGCCGCTGTCGGCCAAGGGTAGCGAGTCGAAACGACCGCTGCCTATGCGGAATACAAACTCGAGTCATTAAAAGCCCTTCGCGTACGTCGTCTTCTAACACTAATATCGTCTCCGTAAATGCACAACGTACTATAATATAATGTGTAACATGTTTGTTCCGCCAGGCATGCCAGAACTTCGTGAAATGGAACGTAGAATGGGTGTGGTCGGAGCAGGAGCTGGGACAGCTGGAGGGCGAAGCGCTGCTGCACCTGCTGCAGCAGTCCGACCTCGTGCTGCACAACGAGATGACGCTGTACCGGTGAGGCAGTAGGCTACGACACTACTGCGTGAAGGAACGTGGAGTGTGGTCGGAGCAGGAGCTGGGACAGCTGGAGGGCGAAGCGCTGCTGCACCTGCTGCAGCAGTCCGACCTCGTGCTGCACAACGAGATGACGCTGTACCGGTGAGGCAGTAGGCTACGACACTACTGCGTGAAGGAACGTGGAGTGTGGTCGGAGCAGGAGCTGGGACAGCTGGAGGGCGAAGCGCTGCTGCACCTGCTGCAGCAGTCCGACCTCGTGCTGCACAACGAGATGACGCTGTACCGGTGAGGCAGTAGGCTACGACACTACTGCGTGAAGGAACGTGGAGTGTGGTCGGAGCAGGAGCTGGGACAGCTGGAGGGCGAAGCGCTGCTGCACCTGCTGCAGCAGTCCGACCTCGTGCTGCACAACGAGATGACGCTGTACCGGTGAGGCGGCAGTAGACCAACACTACTTGGGTTAAAATTCTTTTCGTTGTCTTAATTTGTGTCCTTAACCCGGCTAGAGTGTGGTGAAAAAAAGTTAAACATAATCACCAAATTAAAAATTTTAAAAACCGACTTCAACCGGTTTCTCCAAGATTCCCGATTTGTTTCCATCATTGGTTTCCTCAAATCCTACTTTCTGAATGCAAATTCTTGTAAATGAATGAAAATTACCAAAAGCGCCATACATGTACCTATAACATTTGAAGAGATCCCTCGATTTCTCCAAGATCCCATCATCAGACCCCAACTTGGTGCCAATGGGACCATCTCGGGGTAATACACGTTCGATCACAAAAAGAAATTTTAGAATCGGTTCACTATTCTCGGAGATATCAGGTAACATACATACAACAAAAAAAAAAAAATTCAGTCGAATTGAGAACCTCCTCCTTTTTTTGAAGTCGGTTAAAAAATAAACTCTAAATATATTAACACAAGTCAAACGCAGGGTATGACATACCCTGCCACACTCCCGCCAGGTTAAAAAGTGATTTCGTCGTGACGCAGTGGTGATTTTTGTATGAGATGTTTTGTTTTCAATTTCTGATGTATGGATTAAAATTTAGCGTGAAAAAGAAATACAAGTACACCGGATTTTTTTTAATACTGAGTCGAGATAGCAACTAAAAGCGTGACAAAGTAGTATGAAACAAGACAACGAAAAGAATTTTGACTCACTTGACGGGCTCGATGTAGTCCCAGTCTGAAGCTCGCCTGCAGGGCTCGATTAACTTACGAGGGATTTCGACTCTTTATTCCGGCGCGCCATCTTGTATCTCTTCCCAAATTACATCACTCCTAGGTACTCAAAGTGCTCTTAAGTGCCCTGGGGCAATCTTATACAAATCGATCGATAAAATAACGATACCAATAGTGCTGCCATCTATCTAGCTTTAGCGGAAACATGTATAATTTGATTATACAGTCGCCATTAGAGATGTCATAGCGTGCGTAGCGTTCAAAAATATCTGAACACGCCTTTATTGCCATAACGATAGAAGCGTGTACAGATATTTTTGAGCGCTTTGGTCGCTACTATATATCTGGTGGTGATGGTTGATGGTCTGAAGACGATTATACATGTTTCCGCTATAGTTGGATGGCAGCACCACTGCTATCGTTATTTTATCGATAGAAACATGTTTCCACTAAATTTGGACCGTGGGTAAAGGTATACATTTAAGCCTATATAATGTTCCACTGCTGGGCACAGGCCTCCTCTCATATATGAGAGGGATTGGGCTATAATCCCCACGTTGGCCCTAAGCGGATTGGGAACTTCACATATACCTTTGAATTTCTTCGCGGGTAAAGGTAACAAATTAAAAAAAACTATCAAATCGAAATCCTTTCATAATCAGTGTAATGACGAAGTCTCTTGAACTCAAATTTACCGCTCTATTCCAGGTTCGTGGTGCGATGGCTGGACAGCCAGAAGGAGAGACTCAGCAGCAGCGACCTGTCCGAGGCCGACAAGAGGGCTCACTGGGAGTCGCTAGTGCCCGCCGTGTTCTCACACGTCAGGTACAGTCATAGGCAGAATAACCCTTAATTAAGGCATCAGTCACACCTAAATTTCATTGGGTTTGACACATATTCATTGACAGAATAAGTTTCAAAATGAGGTGGTAAATATATTACCATTGCCCTATTAATGGATTATACATTACGACACAAGTGCGAAAAACATGAAATTCGAAACGAGTGGCGATGTTTTAAATCGACTCGAGTTACGAATTTCGTTTTTGCACGTGTCTCGTACGAAGTTTTTTAGTACAGATGGCCCTCCGAAGCTTTGGACCTGACGTAAAATGACCCACTTCTCGCACTAGAGCTTAAAAAAGGCACCATCTGTACTAAAATAGTACATTACGACACAAGTGCGAAAAACATGAAATTCGAAACGAGTGGCGATGTTTTAAAACACGACCGATAGGGAGTGTTTTAAATCGACTCGAGTTACGAATTTCCTTTTTGCACGTGTCTCGTACGACGTTTTTTAGTACAGATGGCTCTCCGAAGTTTTGAACCTGACGTAAAATGACCCACTTCTCGCACTGGAGCCTAAAAAATACACCACCTGTACTAAAAAGTGTATTACAGGATGGAAAAATCGAATGCCACATGGATGGCATGAAAAACAATAAATTCTACATTTAAGGATCGTTTCGCTTATCGCTATGTTAGTTCACTAAAAGACGCTCAAACGACGGTAAGGGTTTTCCATCTCCAAATAGAATATATCTGTTAGGTAACTATTAGCAGTCCTTTTATTTTATGTGCCTGTGGAATAGCCCCCCCCCCCCCCCTCCCTATTAATAAACGTCTTTTAACCTTTTTAAAGTTTGTTCCTTTCGGTCTTATCAATATATCTGTAAGAGCGAAAGCGCTAGACAATATTTCGCGGCTTGCTAAGTTCGCAAACGTTTATGAATAAGTAAATAAATCTTGTAAATATCTTGGGACATCTTACACAAATCGACCTAGTCCCACGGTAAGCTCAATTAAGGCTTGTGATGTGGATACCAGGCGACGATATTATATAATAGATAGATACATATAGATACTTAAATACATAGACAACCATGACCAAGGAACAAACATTTGTGATAAATAAATACACAAAGAATGCCCTCGCCGGGATTCGAACCCGGAACCTCCAGCTTCGTAAGCAGGGTCACTACCAATTAGGCTACGGAGGCTGACAAATTGATAAGTGGGATAATCTAGTCTATACCTTTCCTTTGAAGATTTCGCGCGCTCTTCTAACTAATAAAGTAATAACAATTTCAGGTTCCCCATGATGTGCCCGAACCAGCTGGCCAAGCTGCTGCTGTGTCCATTAACGCAAGAGCATAAGGAGTTCTTCATGGAACGCATGGCCATCGCTATGAGCTACCAGTCAGGTAATCTTTTAGTACTGATGGAGCATTCCATGAAAACATGTCGTAAGCGACACTGTCTTTTCAATACTTATGAAAATTAAATTAGTAAGCCGAGTTACGATATAACAATAACATATCAAGGCTTTAAGATTGACAGTGTTTCCTAACAGCTAGCATATTTTATTAGGGTAGCTACCATAGTGAGTCGTAAGCGACATAAAGTAGATGTTTTCATGGAATGCTCCTGATGCATTCCACTAGAATGTCGGGTACGTCACGTGCATATTTCTAATTGTGGATTTAGACCAAGCGAATGCTCATTCTAACCACCACTCTACGAAATCAACTAATTTCGACGAATAACGTTTTGTGTAAAGGTGCGTTCAAACTAAAAGAGCATTCGCTGTTCTAACCTCCCACTCTACGAAATTCGATCGGTACACAAAACGTGATTGGTTGATTTCGTAGAACGAAGCTAGAACAGCGAATGCTCTTTTGGCTCAAAACGCACCTTTACAAAGCAATTTCGTAGAGTGGGGGATATAATGAGCATTCGTTCGTTTGGTCTAAATCCACCTTAAGAAAAATTAGGTATACAATTTTTTATGTATATTGGTTTTTTCAAGTTGGTGCTTGTATTGATAGAGAATTCTCGTACTTTACATATATTTTAAGGTAATTGTCATAGCCGTCACGTTCCCGACAAAATCTACTTCTCGTGGAAAGCACAAGTATAAATGGTTAAATATTAGATTTCATATACCAGAGGAAAAATACCGAGTTCAACAACGCCGGAGGTGGAATTTGAACCCACGTCTTTATCTATCGTTCGCGGCTGCGACTATTTTATAGAATACCTTTATAAAATGTGACGAGGACTCATACATCATTTGATGAAACAAACTAGTTTACACACACTCGATACGATACCTATAACTATAGTTTATAACGTATTTAAATTCCAATACACTTCAAAAATATGTCAAAAAAACTACCAAAGATGGCGAAATGTCACGCTGTCCCATGTCATTACCATTGTGATGTTTCAGAAATAACCAACCATCGGTACACAGCGATGTTAATAAATTAATACAACTGGTTATTGTGTAAATCGTGATAAAGGTCATCCTAAGTTTAAGATGTTTTGAATGTATTAAGCACGTTGCACTTCTCAGTTTGGCACTGTCGACAAAGCTACTAACTTTTGCCGTTGTCTCCGTCCGCGTTTAGATTATTCTTAGCTGTGAATTGCCAGACATAAATTCTTAGGATATCACATGACTTCCGACATCGTCATCATCAGCCTATACTTGTCTACTGTAGGACATAGGCTTCTCCCATTTTACACCATCTAGCCTTCCATAGGGAAGTCCCACCTAGGTTTGTGTGTTGCACATGGATAGCTTTATAATATACTAAACTTAAAAATGGAATTCCAATATACGTCAAAAAGAAACCAAAGATAGCGAAATGTCACAGTGACACGTGTTACCTATCGTCATTGTAACATTTGTAACGTTTCAGAAAAAAAAAACCAACCTTTTGGTAACCTAACCAGTTTTCCTAAAAAAAGAATCACACATTACGAGACTATTAATTGGTACCAAATGTTGTTAATTTCTGAGTTATTGCCATTGTAATTAAACTTTTCTCCGATAAAACAATTAAATTAAATATCTTTTTTTGAGACAAGTATTTAAATAAGATTTTTTAATTAAGAAGTAGATTTAAATGTTGTCTTTAACAATATAGATAAAATAAGCAGCTACCTATAACATTCTGTAAATGCTTATTTTATGAAAATTTACCGAACAACCTAATATTTCATTTTAATGGCAATACTTTTTGACAAGTATTGGAATCTAAATAGGTTTTCAGGTATAGCGTGGAGCGGAAATCCACCGGCAGCGTAAGTTGTATCGAGCACAAATTCGCTACCGACGTCATACATACATAGAACGCTCTCGATTCGTCAACGATTCCTTAATGACTGCGTCACCGCTCGCCGTGAGGCCCTACTGATGTACAGTCAAGAGCAAAAGTAAGTGATCACCTTGTGCCATAACACAATGGAATAAGGTCTATAATCGAACAAGAATGATCACTTACTTTTGCTCTTGACTGTACTCCCCCGGGTGGCATCGACAGTTCGAACTCAACGCGCTAGTTGGACAGGCGTGTTACAAGCTTGAGAAACGGACCCCAGGGGCCTATTTCTCGAAGGCTTATAACTTGTAATACAAGCGGAAGTCCTTATCTAATTAATAGTGTTAAAAAGAAACTTTTGACTTTACAATTTTCTATTTCAGGACAATACGAGCGGGTAGCAGAAATCCAGCAAACAGAAGCCGGTCGGATGCTGTTCACGCCGCGGCTCTACACCGAGGACACTTGGGGCTCCGTGCTCTCCGTCGACAGCTTCCACTCGCTGCCCTGCTACCACACGAGGACCTTCATCTTCTCCAGGTCTCCCCGCAGGTCTACCACGGCAGCATGCTGTGTCATACATCCGGCAGACAGCTGACAAGTATTAGCTGATGAAAGATTTCGACATGTCTTTTTAGCATGATAAATTATGAATTATTCAGTTTTTCGTAATTAGTATAATCGTTCTTCAATCATCATCATCATCATCATCAGCCTATGATAGTCCACTGCTGGACGTAGGCCTCTCCTATTAACTATGCGTATAGACGCATTAGGAGGTAAATGCCCATGTTCTTCAATAATGTTGAATAATTAATATACAACAAGTCATGTTTATTATACAGAGTGGTTTTCGATAATCTGTCTGTACATACATACGAAAAGGGTATAAAGGCTACTCATCTCGTGATTGTGAGATGTGAGCACTTTCACTCGCGCACTGCTTATTTCTCCCTCACTCACACTTTTCGCTCGATATCGCGCACTAACACTACACTTGTCATCACTCATGCCACCGGTGCTGGTACGACGTACACTACACGGCGTGGAGACCGCGCTCGCGCTCGCTCGGGGCGGCGGCGGCGGCGGCGGCGGCGGCGGCGGCGGCGGCGGCGGCGGCGGCGGTCGGTGCTCTCGGCGTCTCATGGAGATGCTGTCTGTGGCTGCTCGTTCCTCTGGCTTTGCAGTAGTTGCCGGAGGTCTTAGAAGTTTCCATTGGCAATTATTTTTTCGGCAAATTAATATAGCTGCCATAATAATAATCATGATAAAGAGGCAGTATATTGCAGTGTAGTGGTGTACATTATGTATAGTATAGTTGGTCTCGTCGGGAAATTGAATTTCTTTTAGCGTTTTTATTTCTTTTTCTATGTTTTTATCTTCGTCAGTTTCCTTAAAGATCAAACTGCTGTTTTCGAATTTTTCTATAGTAATGTTTATTATGTGGTTTATTGGGTCGATTTCTGGTGCGGCTATGGAGTACTTTAAATTTGTTCTGCTTTGCATGTTCATGTGCGTGTGAATTGCGAAGTTTTCTGTTTTTACAACACAATGTTCCTCGATGTAAATAATGTTGGCGCGTACTAATGTTTGTGATGTAACTTGATCGGTGCAAATTGTTCGTAACTGACACCGGTCGCAACAGAAATAGAAATAATGATTTGACTTTGATAAACTAATCCACTTGTTCTGGCACGCGGCTATGCTTGTTTTACATTGTAAATTTACCTTTTCGTCTTGTATACACAGATCTTGGTCGGTGCTCATTTTGTATATTGGTACCTTAAGGGAGCACATGTACGTGGACATATCTCATATCGTACAAATTTCAAGATCTTTTTCCTGTATTGGCATGTAGGCGTCCTTTTGAAAGTTCATTGCTACGTATTTTTCTATGGGCACAACAGATATCATGTTTCTGCCTAAGCTATGCGGGACCGGAATAATCCTGTAAAGGTCGTAACGATCACGTGTAATCAATGGGATGCGAATTTCAAATATCATATATTGGTCGGTCATTCTTGCTTTTACCTTTAATACTTGGTAGATGCTTTGTAGGTTTGTTTGTGTGTTATCGACTGGTAGGGTAAGATCATTTAGAAGTTGGCCGGATATAATGTTTAATTCTTTTTGTAGTTGTTCTGGGCTAATAATATGTATATTCATCCTGTCATTATAAATGTTAGTTATGGTGTCCAATAACATGTCTTGTATTGTTCTAAGGTGGGTTAATAAATTGTTTGCGGCCATGGCTACAACTGTAAATTGAGACAGGCTCTCTGCGACTGTTATCTCTTTCTCCATGGCTGTCGTGCCCTTTTCTAGAGAAAGTAAATGTTGATGTATTAACTTGTGCTGTTTTTGTATGGTTTCTTTTGTTCGCTGGAGCATGTTATATTCGGCTTCCACGATGGATGTTTGGTTTTTCCACATTGTGACGATATGTTTTTCGTTGATTTTGATGCTACTAATGTCATTTTGGTACTGTTGAGCGAAGCGGTCATCCAAGACTCCAAATAATGAATTAGCTAGATTCCCGACTCCGTTGAAAAATCCCCGTCTCTTTCTTGTTTGTTGTTTTAGCTGATGTCTGGATAATACTTTATTATAATGTTGTAGTTCATCGTATGAATGTCTTAATTGAAGAAGTATGACGTCACAGTGCGAAAGATTGCTTACTTGTTTACAAATGGTTTCCAATTGTTCGTTGTACTTTTTGTAAGCCGAAACACCTTCCCAGAAAGGACTCATATCGTGGTATGCAACTAATTTCCATTCGTCGCGAACTAGCTGCATTGTTCCTAGCTTGTCAAAGTACAATCCTTGACCTTCATTGATAGACGTCATTTGGACGCAATTTCCAGATGCCAAAAATGTGAGTAAATAAATGAACATCATCAACAACGTTGCCATGCGTCCTCTTTTTGCTGGTTTTCTTGTTTGTTTTTGTTTTGAGAAACTTTGTTCGGCGGGTTCCTCCTCTTGTTTAGATTTTTCTAGTGGCAAAACGGAGAGCTTAACTACGGGTCTTTTCAGTATTCCCTTTTCCGTTTTTAGGGTTACAACTCTCACATATCCGTCTTGTCCTGCGTGTACGTCGATTACTCGCCCTAGAGCCCATTTCCCTGCTGGTAAATTATCTTCATGTATGACCACAATGTCCCCTATTTCTAGGTTTTTTCTGAGGATCGCACCATTTCTGCCTTGCTGTAAGCAGAGTTAAGTACTCAGACTTCCACCTTCTCCAAATGTCACTGAATATTTTTTGTGTTAAGTTCCATTTTGTGCGTGCGTCTTCGTATGTTTCCATTACTGTGACTCCTGCTCTACCTTGTAAGAAGTGGGCTGGAGTCAGTGTATTTAAGTCGTCAATGTTTTCGGTCAGGGGGCATAGTGGGCGGGAATTTAAACAAGCTTCCAATTGGGCCAAAACTGTTGCGTATTGTTCGTAAGTAAGTTTTTGTTCACCCACTACTCGTTTTAAATGATGTTTTAGGCTTCTGACTGCTCTTTCCCAGAGCCCGCCAGCGCTAGGCCAGGACGGGGCATTAAAATGCCACTCGATCTCCATTTCGGCGATTTTTGCTAGGAAGTTATCGTCGAATGTGTTTTGAATTTC